>JANHFO010002001.1:88293-98315 GCA_032468095.1 Pareas carinatus | reverse complement strand
CATATATAGGCATAATCAATTGTGTATATAAGCATAAGATACATTCATAGTCATAAAGTATGTAACATTCATCATGTCCTCGTGCTATAAAGTGCGGACATCATGTCACAAAAACCATTTCATCCTGTCACAAAGACACCCTCAGCACTAACACTGTGCTGTAAGTCCGCTGTTTGGTAGGTTGATGACATGAGGGAAGAAACTGACCTTATGTCTAGTTGTTCTGGTTTGCAATGCCCTGCAGCGGCGTCCGGAGGGAAGAAGTTGAAACAGATTATGTCCAGAGTGTGAGAGGGTCCATAATTATTTTCCCTGCTCTCTTTTTGGAGCATTTGGTGTACAGATATTCAATGGAGGGGAGTTTTGTAGCAATTATCTTTTCCACAGTTCTAATTATGCTTTGAAGTCTATGTTTATCTTGCTTTGTTGCATTGCCAAACCAGCCAATTATTGAGGTGCAGATTATGGACTCAATGATTCCTTTGTAGAACTGTGTCAGGAGTTCTTTGGGTTGTCTGAGCTTTCTTAGTTGTCTCAGATAGAACATTCTTTGTTGAGTTTTTTTAATGACATTTTTGATGTTGGCTGACCATTTTAGATCTTGGGATATTGTAGAGCCTAGAAATTTATAAATTTATGACAGCCCTGTTCTGTCCTGTGACCAGATAAGATCACAGAATTAAATAAATATATAGCATACATTAATTTTACCATTTTGATAAGAAAACAATTGATTTTACTTGAAAGAAAAGTGTAGCAGAGATTGTTCTGCTTTGCACAGACTGCACAGAGCATACATTTTCCTTACTAACAACCCCCTTTTTACATACATATGTAAAATCTTGCTTTAAAAAAATTATATCAAATATTTCAGGAAGCTGTATTTTGTATTCATATATTTCCAAGCTGTAATGTTGGAGATAAAAATGTGCTATACTAAAATGTTAATTAATTCTGTTACTCCACTAGGCATGATTCTAATATTCCACTATCCTCTTCTCTACAGATATGTTTTTCAGTATGTCAGTGTCTGCATGCATATCCAATCTGAAAGTGTCATCATTCTGCTCCAATCTGAAAATGTTAATCATTAAGGACTTAGCATAAGATTAGTTCTCTGCGAGTTAATACTGTGGCAAAATTGTGGCTGAAATAGCTTCTTTTACTTGTTCATAGCTCCCAAATTATTTGCATCTCCACTTAAAAGTCCATTTGTGGTCATCATGCATGATGCATAAGGAAGGTATTTTATATGGGGTAGCAGCTAGAAATATTGAACTAATGCTTTTTCCCATAGCGATTGCACAATTATTATATTACACATACATTTTCAATGTCATAACTTCTGACTTAATTAAAACCTCAATAGCATATTCACAAAGGGAACAGAGGCTCCATTTGAAACATAGTTTTAAATATGCAGGAGAAAGCAAAGTAAAATGAAAAAGCAATTGATTTATGCATGCAAGCTCTGAGACTTGTTGATAATAATCTCTGGAGCTCTTGACTCATATGCTTTATAAAGTGGGCAGAAGTAGATCAGTATCTTTAAGTTGATCTCCAGATGATCTGCAGTAAATTGGCAAGGGTTTCTCTGTCTCAGTAATTTTAAGAGTAGTATATCAAGTAAAAACGTAACAGGTACCACCTACCAGGCTAGGAGTTTGGCTTTGTCTCATCTGTTTATTTTCTATTCACTGTGGCCCCTGCCTAGCTAGTCCCTATTTAGTTACTGCAGCCAATTTGCAAATCTGTGTAAGATCAAAACTTGTATATTGAGATAATCTTAAACTATGAGCCGCGCTTTGCATTAAGCAATTACCCAATCTATTAACAGCATTTTGCACAATTCATTTCCTGCATCCTACTTTATTTTTACTTAGAGCCCAAGTACAGAATTGTGGGCGGATGTGTGTGTGTACAAGTGGGCCACCTATTCCCAAAGTAGATAAGGCTGGACATTTTAATTTTTCTTTTGCATTTTTGGGAATGGAGTATGGTTATAGTATAACACTGGTGTCTTGAAGAGATGTTAAGACACCTTTTTCATATCTCTTATTCCACCCCTCAAGATTCTGGCTCAGCCCTCTAATGAAATGTAGCGCATTTTGGGAAAAGACCCAAAGACTTGAAACCTTCAAGTACTTTAATTGAATTATCCCTCTACAAATGAGTCAACCTCAAGACTGTAAAAGAGGTGGAACTTCTGAAATGTCTAAGATTACCCAAATAGTGATATCTACCACAAGCAACTGTTTGGTAGCTGGAAGGTAAATGGTAATGCTATTTCTGTGATATAAAATGTAGTGTAAGTGGGAATTGGGAGGGGAAGGAGAAGAAAGAGCCTATCCTTTCGTTTTAAGCAGCAGGTCCTCTTAAGTGGCTTCAGCTCCTGCTTTTGCAGATTTAATTAGATAACAAGACTACGTTCAAGATAGGATTAATTCCCTTATAAAATATAACATTCCATCTGATGCTTCAGTTTTTGTAGCATATTGCAATTAGAAAGGATTCTTTTCCACATCCAAGGTATTTTTCCATTTCCTATGGGATAGTGAGGCTTCCACAGCTTGAGATAGGCTGCTGGAATCAATGGACCTATTTTGGATTAACTTTTGGAGAGACATAGTAAGTAGTTTATTCTTGTTCAGAACCTAATTTAATGCCATACTTGGAGTTAAAATCCCAGTTTTATCTTGTTGAAATATATTGTTCCTGATTAACAATGTTGGGAGGGATTCATATATTTTTCCCTGAATGTGTCCTCTGGTTGTATTTGAGCCGTAGGCATCTTGTCTGATTCTCCTTCTATTCTCGACTTGTGGGATTTTTTTAATCTGGTTTATGTGGTTAATATCTGTTGAATCATCATGTAGCAATCTCTGATTGACGCCAGATAGTCTTTCATTTTTTCTATTGACTTTTTAGTGAGAAGTGTGTTCTTTTTAAAAGTTGGCCTTTAATTACAACCATTATACTAGCTTGTTGAGATTTTTGCATTGCTCTCAGGAGGCCCCAAACAATTAAAACCTCCCAAATGTTCAAGAGATGAATATTGTGTGATTGTAATATTGATGTATGACTGAGAACAAAAACAGAAGAGATTTATGTGCTGGGGGAAAGAATGCAAAATTCATTTTGTATGTCTTGGGAACTTTTTGGTTTAAACACTGTTTATAGTAGATTGGTTCTAAAATGGAATTTTAATAGCTTTACTGAGGTTAGTAGAATTCAGATTTTAAAAAAAGGTTTGTTTGTCATTCTAGTTTTCTCAGTTCCAGAGCCAAATACCAGAAATGTACCAAGCATAACAACTATTTTTAATACTCATTTTTCTTGTTTTTCCTTAAAAGCAAACCAATGATTTTAAGTCACATTAATCATCCTATAAAAAAAGTCTTAATATTAGCAACCAATAATTTTTCAGCATCTAGCAAGGTAAGATTCAGTATTTTGAACTTTGCATAGATAATCCTCAAAAACCTCATGTGTCTGTTTTAATTAGCTAGTGGAGCTGTGGGTGAAGGTTTACAGCCAAAATTGATTTGGAAGAAATGAAACCTAAACAGTTGAAGGAGCAAATGCATGTTAATGCCATTAAATGAAGTAGATACAGATCACCTTTCCATGAGGAAAAGTGAAGCTTTCACTTATTCAAATACTGTAGATTTTCCTCTTGTTCTTCACTGTGTGAATTTATTCTCATTTTTCTATTGCTTTTTATAGGGGGTAGTACACAAATGTCTCAGTTCTAATGTAATGGATGTAAAATGTCCTACTGCTAAATGTAGTGTAATAAGTTACACCTTTGAAAGTGTTGGAATGCAAATTCTGTTATACTGCCAGCTTGACCTAATTGCAATCCCAACATCTTTAAAAGATGCCTGGTACTGATTTACCCAGTAAATGTCACCACATACAGATTTTGTAAGTTACCATATGATCAATTACTGCATGTCATCGATAAAGTTCACATGTTGTGGTAAAAAAATAATCTGGGATTGCATGCATAAATCATCTCAAACTCTCCCTGACTTTCTCCCCTGGGTCTGCACCCAAATGTAATTGCATTTTAGCACATTTCTTGGTATGTTATTATGTGCTGTCAGCTGCTAAATAAACCAGCTTTAATGTTTGGATTAGTCTTTGGGCCTTGTGTATTAAATTAGAGTTTGTTTAAAGCCACAATTCCTAATGCACATTCAGTCAAGATGGAATCTCTTATAGTGAACTTGAAGCCTAGTTTATATCTGTTCATAATCATGTGAGAGGAGAGGCAGTATGGGAATTTGTCTTCTCTACCCAGGTAGGACCCATGCAACTCCACTTGATCTTACTTCAGGCTGTTTAGATCCAAATCAAGAACCTCCCCCCCCACACCTCACAGAGAAAGGAAAATATGATCCTTTCCTCTAAGCTCATTTGCTTAGAAAAGAGAGGGATGTTTACTTAACTGACTTGCTATTTTTAAAATGTTAATATACAATAATCTACAAATTATGAATAAAAAATAGTAGTGGAGCTGCACAATTTGCATTTTTACCATATTTTGTAGTTGGGCTACCTATTGTACTACAATGTTTCCAAGCTTTGGCAAGGTACAGATATATGGCCTTCAGTTCCCAGAATTCCTTGTCCACCATGTCCTTTGCTCAGAATTCTAGGAGTTAAAATTCAATCACCTAAAATTTGCCAAAGGTTGGAAAACACTGATCTAGCCCCATATTATTCATTCTGACTGGCAATAGTCTCTAAGAATTAATACAGGAGTTTTTTCATCTGTATCTATCAATGTCATAAATTAAATTTGGAATTTTTTACCTTTGAGGCAGATTCTCTGCCATGAAACTGTATTCCTTTATAGCTCATATAACTTTGTTGTTTACATTGATCTGTGAATATGGCCACTGAGGTTTACTGTGCATTTAAAACATTCTTCAAAGCTTTTTGGGGTTAGACACCTCCTGTCACATAATAAGGTTGTAATTTTCCTTTCACTTAGAAGCCTGGGTTTGTAGGAATTAATCTTCCCATTGTAACAGTTTATCATACAACGGAAAGTATCAACGCATGGAAATGGTTTGCCACTTTTCCTTCCCTTCTGTGGCGGTGCCAATCCTAAGTAGGTGTATTACTTAAAAATGCTTGCAACAGCATAGCTGCATTTTGAATATGTTTTCATTTCCCTAATGCTTCTCCTGTTTCAAGCCAACTCAATACCCCTATCCCCATCACAAAGGGTAGCTGACAGGTGTCCATGCCATTAAAGCTTGGCCCTATAAATACATTTTTCATTCATTTCCTTTTGGATAGTTTCCTATTGTATAAACAAAACATGCTATCCTGTTTGGTTGTTGTTTTTTTAAATAACCACTGGCCTTAACTTCCTGTTCACTAGCTAGGAATGAAGCTGGCATTTGGGCTATACAGCTGCTTTTCCACCTCATTTGACACCCTCAGATTCTTTGCATGTATAAACGGCATAAATAAATACATAGAAAATTGTGTTGTTTAAAAAAAATACTGAGTTTCTTTCTATGTGTTCCCTGTTGGTTCTTTTTTCTTTCTTTAGTAAAGATGAATCAGCTCATACAAAAGACCTTGGAGACAGTTACCCAGATATTTCTTGTTCCTTGGGAACACCTTTGTAACATTTATAGAGTGCAAGATACTGAATTGTGTTTGAAGATACTGAAACATTATTGTCGCTGTACAAAAGGTTATATTTTTAAAAACGTTTTCCATTAAATCCCTCCTCCTTTGGCATGGCCTTGGAGCCACACTGTCTGACAATAATATCATACTTATCATTTCTTACTAGATAACCGAGGAGAAGGAGGGCCATTTTAGAGAAAGGTGCCACTTTAAACATCTAAGAGGCAGATGCAAATAGTTTCCTTCTAGTGGCATTAAATGTGGATTAAGTTTGCGAAAGCACACAAGCTATACTGAATTGAGGTTATTGTACCAGAAAGTAATAACTGAAAATCAGTTGCAATTTAGTCATAAAACACTATTAGTTTATGACTTTAACGTACGGCCTTTGATTCAGGACTGTTTGGTTTTATTATAGCCTTACACAAATTTATGATTAAAATCCCGCTACTCAGTTGCCAGAGGGTATTTCCTATTAAGCCTATCTACAGGCAACTTATTCATTAGGCTACTGAGACTACAGGATATGCTATAGAGCATATCTCTTTGTTCTATAGGAAAATATAAGGAAAAGTTAATACCTTAAAACTGTTGTCTGTTTCTGTTTATCAATTTTATCTTTACAGATAAAATTGTGTGCGTTTGCTGTTCCAACAGCTTTTATTTTTAAAAAAGAAGGAGTAGGTGTTACCTCTTCATGTCTGCCACGTTAAAAGTTAGGCAGTTAGATGTTAATATAAAGTCGTTGAAATTCCCAGGCTGTGACTGAAATATTTTCTTTTATAGAAAGTTGTCAATTATTAAGACCCCTCAGGATTTCTGACTGAATCTCTGAAAAGAGGTTGGTTAATGACCCACACTCTGGACTTGCAGGCTTCCAAAGCTTCCTCCCCATTTATTCATTTAGATCTGTTAACTATAATATCTCATTTTGCTGCATTTGGAAAGGTTTCATCAGTTATTTTTGGCTGCATGATTACATTATCGAAGTACCCAAATGGTCTCCTGAGAGGTAGAGCTTCAGCTATGGATTGGGTCTGCTTTGTCTATCGCCAGAGAGATCCTATTGCCAACATTGTTTCTGCTGTTAGTTCTTTGGCATCTGCCCCCTTGCCCCACAAAGGATGGAACTGGCTGTCAAATACCTTTTGCCCAGCTAGCTAATTTGAAAATAAACCTGACTGTTCTTATGCACAGATTTATAGGCAAAGTATTGCATCCTTGGGCTGTTTTCGCAGAAAGAGATAAATGCCACAAAATTGTCTGTAAATCTGCAAAAATAACTGGGATGTACAGAGAGATGAATCAAAATAGCGTCTCTATGTTTGGCGATACAGCTAGAAAAGACATGAGCCAGGCACAGATTTTTACTTCAGGAAAATTGTACCTACTTGGATCTTCCTGGTTCCTCTGAAAATTCACCTAGTATATTTTAGCGGCTGTTCAATATATTTTTGATTTGATTTGAATAGCTTGCCGCCTATCTCATTTGTAACTTTAGATGACTCATACAATTAAACTAAACATAAAAATCAATAGCACAAATGCAAAAGTCAATAAAAGCAATAAATCCCTTAAAACCAGATTAAACCCCAATTAAAATCAGAAATTAAAGTTACTAATAGGCCAATATTTGAAGGGCTTAAAAAAAACTGGTAATCCCCAGTATTTGAAATTGTCATGACTTTCTTTCACACACACACACACACACACACACCCTTTTATATGTCCTCTGGAATGAATTTCATGTCTGAGTTGATAAAAAGTTATTTAAACCAAATTTTATTCAAAAATTATTATGCTACATAGTCTTTAATGACCCACTGTAACCCTACTCTTGGATTAAATTCAACAGGGCAAAAACATCAGTGGACCAGCTCACCTGTTATAACCTGTCTGGTTTTTCAGAGGGGCAGGAAGGGCCCCCGGAATACGGTATGCCCCGCTATCTGGGGCTTTTAGATTTCTAGGACAGGGAACTCTGCCTTCTCCTGTATTGCTCTCAAGTTATGAGAACACGCTTTCAAGGGTTTAATTTTCTCAGCATTTATGCAGTTTCTAAAGACATGTCACTTTCAACAGATGTTACATTGTTAGGTGACTGTAATATTTATTTTGTTGTTTTTAAACTGCATTATTATCTTGCAGTGTTTTCTTTTTGTCATTAATGCTGTTTACCACTTTGATTGCTCAACAGAAGCAATAGAGTACGAACAAGTTGGAAGTGTTTTAAATAACATTCTTTAATTGACATTTGTGTTACACTCCCATCTGCTTTATAGAATTGGGTGACATTTGCGTACTTGAAATGTTAAAGTAATGGTTGCATTGTGTAGCACTGGGTGGAGACTCCCATCAGTTCCGGTAAATTAAATATAACTTTGTGAAGTTTTGTTTTTCTTGTTTGTCTCATTGATTGTATATAATATTGGAGGATGGGGAGAGTTAAGAATAAGTAGTACTTCTACATAATCTCTTGGGACAGCAATGACAGCATTTTTCTTTTCTCATTTATCCCAACATCAACTGTGAAATGGTTTCCTTCTTTTGTTAAATAATAGGGTGAAGTTGAAGAAGTGAAACAATTATAAAGCGCAGCAACCATTTCACACTGCATATCAGAAATGGCACCAAATACTTGAGTGATGTTCCCATATTTTTAAAAAAGAATTCATACAGAAAGCTGCCACACAGAGAAATATGCTAATTTTCCACAGCCACCAATTCTTTATCAGAATTTCTCTCTACCTTTCAATAGTGGGAAATATGACTCTCAGGGATGCTTATATCTAAATTGCAATCGCAGCTCTGGCCTTCCATAACTCATTCATACCAATTGTCAGAAATTTCTAGGAACTGTCAAGTTTTTCAGTGTATGATCCCACAACAAAACAAACAGAGGCTTCAGATTATTGAAATCAATAAATGTGGTTTCAATAACTCATGCTGTTATCCCTAGACTCCCCCCGTTATATGGACTTTTGCTAGCTTCATCTAGTTTATATGTGCAATATTTATCATATTCCCCATTATTGGAAGTAAGATCTTTTTGCAGTCTATTTACCTTTACCCGATAAAGGTAAAAATAATAAATTAATAACCCGAATCAGTTGCCTCCTGTCTACAGGTTAGACTATTTCTTCTGCCTTCAGAACTTTTGCACATTGTGCAATTAATTAAATATTGAATTAATCTATGTTCCCATTTTTCAGGCTGAAGTGTTGACAAGTATAATTCAGTGTATACTTTAATAAGCATTGGAAATATGTGTTTTATTTTTTATTTCAGCAATATGAACATTTGAATCATAGCTACTTTTAGTAGCCAGAATAATAAAGTTATATTTCTTGATTATTTTTTCTGGTTGTAGTTCATTACAACAAAACCTTTAATCTTGTCTTAGGTGGTGTGCGTCATTCATTACAAATAGTGGAAATAATTACTGAATACTTGCCATTACAGTGTTCCTGTCATAAGACAAAGTCATAAGTTAGAAACCTATAAAAAACAGTTTCATAACAGCCAATTTTTTTTATCAGGCCTCAAATGTACTGAACTGCTTCACATAGCTTGATTTCAGGGTTTTTTTTAAAGATATAGTTCAGGATTGGCATTAGATATACATATTTAAATGTTGAAATAATCAGATGAGGACAAGCATAACAAGCATGGTTAGACATAATTCAATTGCCAAGAAACTGGAACTGAGGAGGAACATAAGATTATTTGAAACTAAATGTGGTTAGTGCATAGACTACATGAATTCACAGAAGATCCATCAAAGAACTTCATTTGAATATAAGTAACCTATTTTTCCTCCTGATCTCTATAATTCATACACATGGATGACTAGCTATTTTATTACAAAAGTTTAATAATTGTTCCATTTGGAATACATTGAGGAAAGGGACCCAGTGTTTTAGATGGGCCTTAGCCAAATTAAATGCCGCCAACATCATTTGGCACAGATAAAAGGCAAGTATTAAATGAATGGAGCAATCTCTAATATCAAGAGACTGGGAGAAAGGATAGATACTAAAAAGTCCCCAATCAGTTGGAATGTGGAGATGGATTTTGGAAGAAGGCATATCTGGTGACAGGACTGCTTTATTCCTATGAAAAATGAGGAAGTATAATCTTTATACAAGGCACATAATTTTATCACTTGCCAAGCTGATATTACAGAAAGCTAAATTATTTTGCTAGTAATATTAGATAGATGAAAAGAAGTAGTAGGTTATAAATTTGCAAATGTAGGGATACTGGTAGATAAAGTTGAACCAAACATTTTATGAAGCCCTTCACTATTACATTATAATAGGTGCTATCTTTTTGTTATGTACACATTCTATAAAAATTCCCATTTA
>JANHFO010002001.1:56954-77185 GCA_032468095.1 Pareas carinatus | reverse complement strand
TGAAAGTTCATTCATTTTATACATTCCATAATAGATTTTTATCTTATCTATTTTCATTTCCTGTTAAAAAGCACATTAAACCTACAAACATAATCTATAATAAAACCTTTTTATATAAAATCTACTGTTTTTGTCTTCCATACATAAATAAAATATTATTTAAAATTCATTTTTTATAAATTTCATAATATAACATTTCATATTCAATCTTTCTATATATTTTCTTATCTCTTTTCATTTCCTGTTGGAAACTACCTTTAACCTAAAAAGTTATATCTTTTGAGTGCTTCAACACTATAGAGTTTTTAAGAAAAGACTGGATAGCTACTTGTTTGAAGTGTTATATAGGGTTTCCTGCTTGAGGGGGGTGGATTAGGTCCCTTACAACTGTTATTCTGTTATACTAAATGGACAGAACCAGCTGTCTATCTTTTGTTTGTCAAGCATCTATTTTTAACTCCTTTTTATAAACTTGATGCTCAATAGTCTGCACTAGTTGCCATTGTTTCTCTGAGTTCACCGAACTAGGCTTAGGCAGAAAGGAATTTGTATCCAATCTGACCAACATACAATAACAGAAACTAGCAAGCATCTGTGGTAGTCCTAGCATTGCTCTGTAGCACCTCTATTAGGACTTAGAAGCCATTTAGTGTAACTGAAGGAATTGTTTGCAGCTGGAAAATATCAGATTGTGGAGTAGAATTTACTACAGTAGAAAGAACTGCCATGTGTAATGAACAACTAATCAACTAATCAACATTCTCTTCTCAAAAAAAGAGAACTAGGCGCTTAAGCATGGAACATGAGGTTCTTTATTATCTCTAATATCAGGTATTGATACAGGAAGGTCTGCTCAGCTATAATGGCTAGCATGCTTTTAATGTTAGATATTTTTCTTCTTTTGATATTAGTGGGGAGAGGAGGCTACGTATTAATAATGTCTGTTTACCGGGATATAGCAGAATGCCATTTTAGAAGAATAGGGAAATCTTTCCTTTGCATCAGAGTGCGCTAGATGAAATAGCCACTTCATCTTACAAAGAAAATTTTGTTCCTAGTTCAATATTGCTACATGAATATAGTCTAGAGTCTGAGGAGAAAAAGCTAGAGGGAAAGTAAGCCTTGTTTTAGAATAGAGGATGCACATCATCTTAAACGAACAAACCTGCTAGAAAGTAATACAATGCGGTTAGAAACCACTCTTTGGGCAGGACTGTTGTGGAGATGAAATAGTTCTCCTGTTCTCAGATTGAATTCAAATAGAGCACTTGTTCCTGGAAGCTTTCTACCCAACTTGTGCAGCTGACAACCTTTTCTTTCTAGGCACAGTACAATCCAGCCCTGTGACCATCTCCCCCTCAGGATCCCCTGGAGGCTCACAATATGACAGCGATTCAGATATGGCGTTCAGCGTGAACCGGTCTTCATCTGCTTCCGAGTCATCCCTAGGTAAGGATCGCTTGCTGATCTCTGCTGTTGAGATATCTGCATTAAGTACCCTAATAAATACAGTATAAACCAAGCTTTGTGGGCTGAGCTGTCTGAAAGAAGGCATGCTGACCTGTGCTAAGCATAACATAATTTTTGTTGAGAGGAAGGAATGAGGTTGCTCTTAAATGTCCCATTGGACGTCTTTAGGTTATGCACAAGCCTTCTTTTATAAAAGCAGCAACAAAAGCCCAATAGAGCTAAAATGACTTGACAGAGCCATGGAACAATATTTAAGGAATACAGGCAGCTAAGTGGAAAATCTCCATCTGTCAAAACTAGTGCTAGAGAACATATTGGTGGAAAATAAAAGTAAATGGCAAAGTGTCCAAGTGCTGACTCTGTAAATGCCATATTTCGCCAGGACATACTTGTTCTTCACATATTATGATAGTTTATTCGTTTCCTAAATATTGATTGATCCTCAGAAAGAGAGAGCAAATGTACGTGTGCTTAGTTTCCCAATGCACTGATGGCTACTGCATGAAAGAATCCATGTAGACTGGAAATCCCCCCCCCTCTCAATTACTAAACTAGTTGCAAAGAAATGGGATGAGTGGAAGAGGAAATGAGAGAGAGATACAGGATTGCTGCTTCTTCAGCTGCAGTATCTGTGCTACAGTTATTAGGTTGGAGGAGAATATTCGCTCACATTTATAATCGTTATAGCATTTTTAAAGGCATTCAGTATGGTTTTCTCAGTATGTTCATTTCATTTAAGAATGTGCTTGTTAAAATGTACATACAGTGAGCAAGAACATGTGTTATAAACATGACTGCGATTTTAGCTCATGGTTTTGGCCATCAGAAAATAATAAGAATAATGAAGTCATTGGGGGGGGGAGAAATAGGCTGCTTTGTTTGCTACTATCCTAATTATCCAGTGAAACCTAGAATTCAACATCACTTCTTCATACAATAGTGAAATCTGTATGAAAGTCAAATTAGATGAGTAAAATGCAAAGTCCAGATCTTCTTAGCCACAGTTGGATTAAAAGACTGTCCTCTTTCTCCTCCTCCTCCTTTCTTCTTCTTTCATCATCATCAATCATCATCATCATCTCTTCTGTACCAGAAGGATTATTATTAGAAACACATCATTACAAACAACGAATTAAACAATAGTTAAAAATATTGTACCCATATTCCCTCCTTAAGACAACAAACATTCATGCTATGTAATATTAGCCACCCCAAATTCAATTCATGATATGCACATCTTTGGCACATAAAATGAATTCTTTAGAAGACGCAAACATTTTTCTATGAAAGCAGGTCTATATTGCTATATAAAATTCATCTTAGGTTTGTTCTGATGCCCTTGTTCTGATGCCCTTGTTTGTTCTGATGCCAACTGTTTCCAATGTCTGTTGATGATTGTCCTCTCTGCCCAGCAGTCGGATTTCACTTCTGTTACAATAACAACACTTTTTTCTGTCTTTATTGCCTCCTTAATGTGTGTTTCTGAAATTTTTATAAAAGGTTCTTTTTATCTTTAGAAAAATGCTTTGAATTCTCCTTTTTAGCCTGATTTATAGAAAAGGAGATGACTTTTCTAACCACGATTCCTTTGTTTTCCATCCCATCTAGTAACTGCTCCAAGTTCTCCTCTGAGTCCTCCAGTGTCTCCTGTGTTCTCACCTCCAGAGCCCTCAAGCAGCAAGAATGGGGAATGCACAGTTTGCTTTGACAACGAGGTGGATGTGGTGATCTATACCTGTGGACACATGTGCCTGTGCAACACCTGTGGTCTTAAACTGAAGAAACAGCTCAATGCCTGCTGTCCAATCTGCCGACGGGTCATTAAAGACATTATCAAAATCTACCGTCCTTAACCTCACCTCAGCCCACACCTCAGGGCGTGATTAATGAGGAGCAGGAAGAAGAATGTTGCTAGCGATTGCCACACCTTACTGTCCCTGCTTTATGGGTATTGTGCTGGTCAGTGGTTGCTGAGTGACTCTTGTCTGTATTTCCATGTTTTGACCAGTAGAAACAAATCAGGGAAAATTAAGTGAACTGGGAAACACTCTGTCTTTCTAAGAAGCTGAAAGTACAGCTGCAGAGTAGGAAGAGTTTTGGAAAGATGCTGCTCCGATCGGTAAGGGTGGGGCCCGGGGAAGAGGAGTCCTAATACAATTGCCGTGCTGATTTCTAAAGAAAACCAAAAGATCTTGTGCAGTTGTTTTCACTCAAATATGCAGCTAATCTATCTTGAGCGGGATAAATAAGAAGTCACTGAGTGACCAGTTTAAACATTCGGGGTTCTTTCTTGCTAAGTCTGGGAATGCTTAAAATTAGTTTTATTTGTACGCCAGTTCAAATAGGGAAGATGAAAGTAAATTGTCATTTAATGTTATTTTGGTTTGCGAGATTAACAGGTCATGAACACTCTGTTCACTAATTTGCTAATATCAAAGTCTTTTTCGTATTATTCATAAGTCAAGATCATGAATAGGGATCTAATTAATCAACTATTCCCAATCAAATTTTTTAAGAGCAGTGATATTTTTATAAATCTAAATTTATTTGTTTCATTTTTGGTTTACAATGGGGATTACTCATTTTTTTTCTCCAAATGTATGAAGTTGTGGCTCAGTTTATGAAATCACGAACAAGGCATTTTCTTTGGGAAAGTGAGACTGGCACACACGGAGAGCTATAAAGGTTCTCTTGGGATTTAATTTTTCACCTCTGTGCAACTTGATACTTCCAGCTTTTGTAGTGAGCAATTATCAAGTGCTTTCTGATCTGGAGAGTTGTGTGGAAAGCAGTAGGCCTCTGCAGGCAGAAGAAACAGTACAGTGTCATGTTGTTAGTTTGGTTTTGGTTTAGCATGTTGTGTGAATTCAGATCACTGGAATAAGCAACCAGTCCTGGCTTATTATATGTGATCCAATCAGCTTATGATAGAGGCTGTGAATAGTTATTAGCCCAGCATCTGTAAGGTGTAACACATGAAGGTATCCTTTTAATTAAGTTGCAGACAAAAGTGGCTAATGGATTATTTAGAATTTTAAGCTTCCAGTGTTTTCTTATTTATGATTTATAGATGCAGATGATTGATATCTTCCTTCATTTCTCTCCAGAGATTTTGTCAACAAAGTATGTAGCAATGTCCAACTCATATCTTCCGCTCCAGGAAGTTGTCTGTTGTTCCACAATGGAGGCATCTTACTGAAATTGAAAACACTTTTTTATTTGGCACGGTTGGCGAGAAAAGGAATTTTCAAGCTATTATTAGACCTGTACTTAAAAGATAAATGAAATTTGGTCATACTGTTAATGCTAAATTATAAGCTGCATAATATGTGAAGGTGAATCAGGAAATTACTAAATTAGGTCCAGGTGAGGACTCTTTTTCTTAAGAGAGCAATCCTGTACACTGTTCTGGAGGGCTCCAGTGTTCGACGGTCTTTGAAAATTTAAATTTCCAATGAGCTAACTGGAGCCTGTTTGGTGTAGTGGTTAAAATGCAGGTAGTCTTCAACTTACAGCACTGGCCATTTGAAGTTACAGCAGCCCTGAAAAAGTCACTTATGACCATTACACCATCTCCATGGTCATGTGATCATAATTCAGATGCTTGACACTTGACTAATTTTTATGACGGTTGCAGTGGCCTGGAGTCATGTGATCACCTTTTGCGAACTTCTGACAAGCAAAGCTAATGGGGAAACCAAATTCACTTAACAGCCATGTTAATAATTTAACAACTGCAGTAATCCACTTAATTAATTGTGGCAAGAAAGGTCGCAAAATGGAGTAAAACTCCCTTAAGAAATATTTTGCTTAGCAACAGAAATTTTGGGTTCATTTGTGGTCATAAGTCGAGGACCCACTTGTACATGTGAGCTTTCCTAGGTACCTCAGACAGGAAATAGACTACATGAGCTAATTCTACTTCACTGAAATTGATTGTTAGCTAATTCTATTTTATTGTGACATTAACAGAATCTTGCAGGTCTGAAAGTACAAATTACCCGCCATCCCTTTACAGCTTGATAAGTTGGGGTAGATTCTTTCTGCCCATTATGCCTTTGAGGGCTCCCCTTCTTTTATCTGACCGTTCTCTAGGCAGCATCTCTTCCTCTCATTTCTCAAGGTCCTTTCCATCTTAGGCAGAAAAACTAGCCGGGCAATCTTGGGCCAGTCATTCTCTCTCAGCTCTAGGAAGGAAGTGATGGCAAACCACTTCTGAAATCTTGCCAAGAAAGCTGCAGGGACTAATTTAGGCAATCACCAGGAGTCAAGACTGACTCGGAAGACATCCCCATCCCTGCTACCTCCCCTATTTTTTCCTTCTCATGTATGAGATCAGCTTCTCCCTAGCACTGATTTTGGTGGCTCTAGAAATATTAATCCCCAGTTGCAGCCTATCTGTTTAGTCAGCAAAATGACTAGTACAATTTATCTGCCTTTACGACAATTACTATATTCTGATATGTAATTGATGAGATCCAAGGCTGCTTTTAAACTGTTTTGTGACTTGTTCCAGTAATACCTGTACTAGAGGAGCTGATGAAATCTCAAGGATACCATATGCATTCATTTCTTCTCGTGGCATTGTGAGGACCAATCTAAGCTCTGGTTGAATTTTTTCCTCAGACAGTCATTGTGGTGGTACATGATGGTTTCCAGTAAATATTGCAATACATTTTGAATTCTACTTACCATGTAAACTTGAGTAATGAAATTATGTCAAGTTTTGTGATGAGATAAATAATTAGTTGTAAAATCATCAACTATACTTGTATTCACAAGCTGCTTTCAGTAGTTTCTGGATTCTTACATCAATTAGACCATAGCTGATTTTAATTTCAGGTTTTCTAGCCATAGATGATAAAGCTGGATAACTGAGATTGCTTCACTGTTTAAGATGAAACTTTATTATGATGGACTTGAGCAATTACCACCAAAGCTTTCTAAGGAATAATATTCTGACTGTTGAAGGCCATGGGAAGCGATAATAATACAGCAGTAACCCTGGAATTGCCAGATTTGAACTTTTGGATGGAGCTTTAGCATGAATATTTTAGCACTTATGCTGTTGGTAGCTTGGTTTAAACAAAGAATCATGCCAGTGTAATTCCAGGTTACATTGCCCATTTTTGACAGTGGGATTTTGGAGTGAAAAATGTGAGAGTTTACACGTGGATTATATTTTGCTCACTCCTGCCACATAAAGTTGCATTAAGAATTGGAGAGGAAGAAATTCATCTCTGACATCTTTTTATCTCATTGTAAGTTTAAATGCTTGGTCAAGAGTAATTTCACAAGTTAAGATAATTGTTTGCTAGAAGTGGTTTCGTGAACTGTAACTTTTTACTTGTGTAGAAAATATTCTGGCTCAATCAACAGCATTATTTTCCTTGACTTTCTGCTACGTTTTCACTACTGTTGATTAGAGATTTCTTTTTTCGAGGAGGAGTTTCTAAATTAATGGGATCACAACTTCTAAAGATTGCCCCTGGGGATGTGCAAAACATTTGAAACTCAAAACACCCTATTTTAAATGTGAATTGGCTGATTTGAACATTTTGGAAGTTTCTTGAGCTCAAAACTGTTCCAAAATACTTGGAATGCTCAGTTCCACATCAAAAGAACTTGGTAGAGGATGTGTTCAGACAAGGTCAGTATGAGATTATTCAAATCTAAAAACTTTTTACAGATCCCTAATTGTTACTACAGATAGAATTTTTTTTTTAGTATGACAGTGCTATTGTGTAGTTCTAGCATGTCTCCCAGCAATAGGATTGCGATAAAAAATAGTGAATATTACAGATTCTCTTTGTTCTTGCTGCTCTTTCTTATAGGGTAGTCTCAGAAATCAGGACTGGTCAAGGGGCTGGAGAATATTAATAGTACAAAACTCTACATTGTGACCGGTATGATAAATCCAAGGATGTTTTCCCCCACTTGGGTGCTATTTACAACTTCAAAAACTGATATTCTCAGCAACCCGTAGCCTCCTAGTATCTCTTTCAGAACTGTCTATTTAATCATCAGCCATTTAATATAAAATCTACCTGAGCATTTGCCCTAAACCTTTGCACTGGAACTGATTTAGCTAAGTGAACATATTTCCTTCTGACTTGGCAATTTATGCCTACAATAACTGCAAATAGCAAAATGTCAAGGCAGAAAAAGGGTCTTCTTTATCTTGAAAAAGATTTACCAAATGAAGCTGCATCTGACAGAGACCGGTCATAAGCTTAAATGGAAACGCAGTTCTGGTTACTGAAGTTTCAGAAGGAAGTCTCATATGCTGACAGATAACATTTAGGAAGTGGAAGCAACTTAGCAATTAGTTTTCGCTACTGCTTGTTCCTTTTTTTTAATTTGTTCTGAAAATCTGTTCGTGCCTTATAAGGGTGTGTGTGCACTTTTTATCCCTTTTTAATGCTACTTTAAAATGGAGAGAGAGAGAAAAAAGATCTTAACACAAATGGCTGGTAGTTTTATAGACTTTCCTGTGTTCACCAATAATTATGCTTTTTGATATTGGAGTGACAAATGTATGTTTTCATTGAATTTTTGCTGGCACTTCTTCCCCTTTGTATAAAAAGCTTTTAAAAAATGTTTCCAGATTTCTAGAATTTCTTGATATATCTGTAGTACATGATGTGAGCTGTATTTCACATTTTCAAATAAGCCAGATTAATCTGTAATAAACTTTAAAAGTCAATTAATTGGGGAGGGAAGTTTGCACTTCTCTGTATGTTAATATTCTCTACTATTGTGATCTGTGGTGCGCGTGTGTATATTTTTTTTATTATTTTGGTCTGTTTTACATGAATATAAAATTTTACCTGTTTATGAAACAAGGTGTTGGCTTGTAAATATTCTCAACAGCTTTAGGTGCCCAGCAATAGGAGGAGGGTCAGTATGAACCCGGCAGAGGTCCAAAGCTTAGTTAGAACCACCTAGACAAGGCCCTGAAGGCTGCTTGGGGCTTCTGCTGGGGCCTCTAGCTTCACTGAACAGGGATTTGGAATAGCCTCTAAATGTATTGCTACTATCATTATCAGTGGTGGTAAAACAAAGAGCAGAGTAATGGAAAAATGGCCATCCCTCTTCAGTCAAGCTATCTTTTCCTTCTTAAGTTTATTTTGAGGCTCTTTGCAATTGTGACTAAGAAGGAGGCTTAAGGAACACAGGGACGCAAGAGTTTTGTCCGGTCAGCACAATGATTCCACTGCATCCATTGCATTTCCCAGATCTTGGCCATACAGTTCGATATGCCTTTACACTTAGAAAATGTGTGTAAAATCCCTTGTGACATTGCAGTTCCCTTTGTCCCACGTGTCTCTCCAAAGTACAAAAGCTGCTAAGAAAGTTCAGAGGTGTTGTTGTTTTTAACTGCACTCCCACATACAGCCTTCCACACTTGGGCCTGGGAAAGGGAGCTTTCTACAAAGGATACTGTAAAACCCAAATGGGATCTTACTTTATGCCAAGGATTGTGATAAAAATATTCAGCATCTTACAGCAGCAGAGAGAGCTGAAGAGTTACTTTGCTCTTCATTTGATCATAACATTCAAGTGAACTGTGGTTGTAGCTGTCCTTTGTTGGTGATTAAGATGCTGCTACACACATTTGAGCAGACATGACTTTTCACACTCTTGGGTCAGTAAGGACAATCATCTTGATTGAAATAACATATTGGAATATGAAAGGAGCATGTAGGGGCCGGCATAGCTAACCTAACCTGTATTTTCTATGAATTCATCATGCTCTGTTCCTTATTTGCTATTTAAAAACTATTTGTGCTTAATTTTTCAACTATACTGTTATGACCCAGGTCACCTAGGTAGAGGCAATCTTTAACTGCTCTGCTTTTCCATGACAAATGGCCCTACAGTAGCCGGTAAAGCTCCACCCCCAAACTTTTCCAAAGGCAGCCATTCATAGTCCAACCCAAGCTCACAAACTATGGTCAATTATAACCAGAGCCAATTCACAAGGACAGGAAGACATCTGTAAGTTACAAACAAGGTGCAAGTCCACAAGGCAAGGCCCAGTGTCCACAAACCAGGGTTCAGAAGCCACAGGGCAGAAACAATACAAGGCAGTGCTTTTTCAAGGACAGAGCCTTTGCTTAAATCAACTCAAGTCAAGTGTTCCTTGCAAGGAGAGGTGGGGCGGGCCTCCTCACCAGCAGCCTCAGAGACCGCCTTTGAGGTTGCCTCCACTCCAGTCTCCATGCCCTCAGATCGAGTGAAGGAGGCAGCTGTTCCTCATCAGAGGGGTTCTGCTGCCTCTTATGATCACTCCTGTCTGCAGCTGACCTTCTCTGTGAGGGCAGGCAGCGCCCTGTTTGGTCAACCACCTCATCCAATGCTGGAGGGCCATGGGCCAGCACCATCCTCAGCCCCTGGACTTTCCATACATGCCCAGGGAGATGGGCCATCCCTGTCCGACGGTCCTTGTTCCAACTCTTTCTCCGCCACCGCTTCAACCTGGGACCGATGGAGCCATGACATATACTGTGAGCCATAAGTATACTCACTTTGAAAACACTTTTTTTCTGCAGTGGTGTAATTGCATCTTCAGAGTTCCACTCCTTTTGTTCCTTTATCTACAGGTAGTCCTCAACTTACAACCACAATTGACATTTCTGTTGCTAAGCAAGGCAGTTAAGTGAATTTTGCAACTTTTCTTGCCACAGTTGGGGGAATCACTGCAGTTGTTAATAACACGGTTGTTAAGTGAATCTGGCTTCCCCATTGATGTTGCTCATCAGAAGATCACCAAAGGAGATCATGTGACCCTGGGACACTGCCACGTATCGTAAATGCAAGCCAATTGTCAAGCATCTTGAATTTTGATCACATGACCATAGGGATGCTGCCACAGTCGTAAATGTGAAAAAGGATCATGTTGCTTTTTTCAGTCCTGTCACGTTTGAGCAGTCGCTAAACGAATGGTTGTAAGTCAAGGACTAACTGTATAACAAATGAAAGTTGGCTGGCAAACGAAAAGCTGTTTTCCTTGAGCAGCTTCTATCATTCTTTAAGAATATGTGATTAGATGTCAAGTTCCACTTAATTTTGTAGGAGTCGTGCTCTTTTGCTTCTCTGTGTTTACCTCCCAAATTCCGAGACTTCCTTTAAAGTTAGATTGTCATATCTCTATTTTACTATAAGTAGCTTGACAGCTGGTAGCCAGTTTGGTCTAGTGGTTAAGGCTCCAGGCTGTAAACCAGAAGGCAGTGAGTTCTAGTCCCTCCTTCAGAAGCATGAAAGCTGGATGGATGACTTTGGGCCACCTCTCTCTCAGCCTACAATGTCAGGCTTGAGCAACAAGCTGGTTGGTCCATTCCTGTCACCACCAATGGATCAGCGCTCAGTTGATCAGGAGAAAAAAACTTCAGATACTAGGAAGAAGCAGCTTAAAAGCTGACAGTGAGGACTTGTTGATGACAGCGTATAACCTCCTTGGGACTCTTTGCCTGCCTCCTTATTATGGGCCGCATAGACAATTCCCAAGGCTCTTTTGCTGAACTCGTATTTGTTTCAGGAGCCAGGCAGAGTCAATTGTGTCTGCATCTTTCCTTCTCAAACCACCTCCGTCACGTACTGCAATTTTTGACGGCAAAATATTCTGAACAATATCGCTGTGACTAAGCTATTACAAAACAGGATGAATTACATGCCCCGGCATCATGTTTCATTTTTGCTTGGTTACGGTGGAGAAGGATACTCGCAGCCCAAAAATAGGAACTGGAACTTGACACTCAGGCTTTTTTATCAAATATAAAGAGATGGAAGCAGCAGAAATGCAACTAGCGTAGTTTCATCTACTGAAATGAAAGCCGGTGTTTATTACCCAGTATTAAGCACCCTTTATCAACGTCATGCTACCAGTGCAATTTGTCTACTTTTAGAAAGAGCTAAAAAAAACTCTTCAAAAAATCAGTCCAGCGAATACCTGTTTCAGAAGCCATTCTTAATTTTTCTGATCAAAAAGATTTCTCCCACATTCAGATGACTCTTTCAGCACCTGTGTATCTTGAGAAGCTAGTAAACCATACTGCATAAAAGGCCAACTGCATAGATGTAAAATGCTGCAATAGTTTTGCCAACAAGGATGTCACAGGAAGCATTGAATAGAATCTATCGCCATTCTCATGTTGAAATGACCATCATATTAACGTGAGGATAAATGGCAATGAAATTATGATAATGCATAGGCATGCACTACGTTTGTCCTGGCTTAATGCAGGAATCCATTAAAGCTTATTGTATCAGCTTGTGAAGGAGAATTAGCTCTCTCATGAAAGGGCTTTTACTGGTAACATTTTTCCTATCATTCAAACAGAAACACTCCCCTTTGCTCCCCCCACATGAAATCTCAGAGCCCTTATCCTAAAATTACCACACTGCTGCTCTTGCCGCAGGAAGCCAAAATGGTGACAGGCATTTTGTGAACAGAGGGACCATCCATAGTAATGTCAGTGCTTTGGATTCAAAGACGGAAAGATGTTTTGGACCATGCAAATAAAGCATTTGTCTGCTACTCTTTAAAGCAGCTATAGCTTTTCCAAGGAAAGAGAGCATTGAAGCTGCAGACGAGTCATATGCTTGGGTCCCTGCATACTGTAAGGGTTCTTTGCTCCTTTAGATCTGAATTGCTGCACATATACCCTTTTGTGAACGGTTCTTTTAAGTGCACAAGGGAAAGGAAACTCTTCTCCAAACTTAAGTTGAATTTTAACATGGGGCTTACAGCATAGTTATACCCTATGCATTCCATTTCCACCTCACCAGATGAATGCTGGGTCAAACTCTGGCACCAAAACAATACAAACATTATGGTCTCTGGCAGAATTGGAACAAATCTATGGTATAGAAGAAATCGGCACAGTTATCAAGAATGTACGGGTAGTCCTTGTTTAGCAACTGCAGTTACAACAGTGATGAAAAAGTAACTTTACAAACTATCCTTACATTTGTGACCTTTGCAAGCTAAGGAAAGCTGAAGTAAGATGATAAGCACAGTTGCAGATTCACTTCGCAACCACTTCCCCTATTGACCAAATTTCCAGTACCAATTGTGGTCACTAAGAGGATTATCTGGAAGAAAAATGTATTTCATAAATTCTAAAGGAGCTCCCACCATTTAGATAGGATCTCAGATGAATACCATCCTACAAAAGAGCTCTGCTATTTTGAAACAGAGAAAGTATTTGAATGTCAATATAATTATTTTGAGACTTCAACGCTTATTGCTAGTATCCTTTAGTGGGCTAGGGAATGTGGGATGTGGTGCAATTGTCTCCATGTGTCTTTCCAGAAAAGTCAAAGTTGAGAACTGACCTTTAGCAAACCATCTGTCTGGGGTTTCATAGTGGGGGAGCTTGTAGGGCTTAACTGACCATAACCTTACTTCCATCTCATGCATTCTACCTAATTCATTTACAATCTCAAAAATATTGGGGAAAATGCTATCTATGCTGTACCTTACATTAGTTTCTGAAAATTACTTCTGTTCAATGAGATGGAATCAACCGATTAGCAGTATCAACCTGGAAGGGCCATGAGACCTTAAAAGGTATCTTCACGACGTTGGGTTCTCAGTTTCTCCTTTAATTTTTATTTGATTTCATTGTATGCTATGTGAAAATTTTGGGGAAAAAAAACTGATATTATTATCCTTGCCATATCAACATATCACCATTATCTTTCAGTATAACTGGGGGGGAAAGAAAAGCAAAAGGTCATATTTCAGCCAAGTCTCTGTATTGCAATTCATGAGGGAGGGAACTTCCCATAATAGTTAATTCCTCTTTAGTTGTCTTGATACAATCAGCGGTCTCATGCCTTTGACCTCCTGAATACGGAGACTCTTGGTTGTTTAAAGTCTGGATTTCTAGATATAGCCATTACAAGTACACAGCTCCTAGCCAAGCAAAATCTCTGCACTGCTTATTTAGGATTTACTCTGAGATGGAAGATTTAGCATGAAAAATAGGGAGCACACAACCTTGCAACAGCGCCATATAGTGGTCAGTTGAAGCAGGACTGCTTACGGCAGATCCAGGTTGATAAAAGCAATCTATTTCTCATGCATAAGAGAAATAGATTTCATTATTCTCTAGAAGACTAGTCCTAGACCAATAGGCAAAAATGCTTAATGATCATTCTTTGGCTTTATCTCCAGGACAACGTCAAAATGGGAATAACAATACAAGCACCACTCCCAGAAGAACATTTAGTGGACTATTTCATTTAAATGCTTTCCTACAGCTGTCTTCCTTGCTGTGGGAACATGCTTGCTGCTAGAATGGGCTGATTTAGCCTGGTAGCTGTATTTACAGAAATGAGCCAGAATACCAATAACACTGACCTGGCAGATACATTTATTCACACCCAGAGGGAAAAAGTTATTAAACTAAGCGAGTTAATTTCTTTTCTGCTGCATCACACCAAATAGCCACGCAGAGCAGCGTCAGGTTTCCAACAAAGGCTAGCCCCTGTCAGCCATCTTTAGAATGCTCACAGACTGAGAAGTCCAGGCTGAATTTAAGAAATAATGATTCTGAGAACCCATAGAAGCATATTGTATACCTTCTCTTGTACTTTTAGTAGCAATTAGTAAAGATTCAAAACGGGATTTGCAACCAAAGTATAAAAATGTTCCCATGGGATTCCCCAGTCCATTAACTTTTTGCCTTTCTCTGTTAACAGGCTGTTATATTTATGCTTTACTTGAGTTTTTTTCATAAAGACTTATTTTTGGTCAGTTTTAGGGCTCTTCTCAAACCCCGAAAGTAAGACATCCTCTGAAAATAAGACCTACTTACAATTTTGCCTCTTGCTGAAATATAAGGCATCCCCCGAAAATAAGACCTCCCTGATAATAAGGCCTCCCCTCTAGTGCAGCCAGGGCAGACAGGAAGTTCTCAGTGGAAAAATAAGACATTCCCTGAAAATAAGACCTAGTGCATCTTTTGGAGCAAAAATTATTATAACACAGTGTCTTATTTTCGGGGAAACACGGTATAATAGAATCAGAAGGTGTTATTGAACAAACTCCATTGAATAAAATGGAAATTGACTTACAGATGGTTTTAAAAACAATGGCCTATAAGAAAGAGATGGAAATAATGGATTTACAGCTGAAATTGGATGAAGATTTTTTTAAAAAAATTAAAAGATAATCAATCAGAAGACTGATGTGAATAATTTTCTTATAGTGAATTTATGAAAGATTGGAGTTGTCACACTGGAATTGCATAAGAGGCCTGACAAAGATGACAAGAATTTTGAGAGAAGAGACAAAAAGAGTATGAGAAAGCAGATGTTAGATCTTTCTTTGATGACTTCAAGGATTGTTTAGAGAAAGAAGAAAGAATACAAATCAGTTTATTTGATCAAAGTTAAAATAATGAATTGCTCATAATAATGAGCATAATAATGAATTGGTGGGGTTAAATGGTTTTCTGATTGGGACTAGATGATGATGGTTACTTCTGGTAATGTTTAATTGTTTTTGACAGGGACTAGACTGTCTATTTGAATAGAGAAAATGGGATCTTTTAAATATAACTAGATATAAATACAAAAGGGTTTTAATTGGTTGTAATAGATAGTTTCTAATAACTATTTCTAATAATGCTTACTTGGTTTTGCTGAATAATAAGGTTTTAGAGACAAGCTTATAGAGAATGGGGTGAGATGTTAAAAGAAGAGGTGTTTGGTTGTATTTTCTGCACTTTTTAAATGTCTTTCTGTACTATGTAAGTGTATTAGTTTTATCTATATAATCTTCAATGAAATTATTGAGAAAAAAGAGAGCTAGTCCAAAATTTCATTAGTTCTAGGAAAAAACTAGATGCTTTTTTGCTCACCATCCAGTTGGATTCCTTTGCTAGTAGCATACATACATTTAGTACACTTGATTTATAATATTGAAATCCTTCAATTGAGATATCTAAAAGCTTCTAAAATGTATATTTAATAACACTTCTTAGTGTTCTGAAATGTCCAAGAGCTGACTCACCAAACACATTGCTTTGCCCATCACAATATTTCTAGCATTTCTGGGGAATACATTCACATGAACATATTAACGTCTTAAACTAGATTTTTCTCAGAAGCTCGATGTGGTATATGTGGGTAGATAATTATATTCAGTGTTTTACTCACAAGAGAGTATAGACACACAATGAGCTTCAGAGCTGATCAAATTATCTTAACTGTCTAAGACTTTAACTAGATGCCAGCAATGATCTGGGACAATTTCACATATGGCCAAGAGCTATGTAATTAAATTATTATTTTACTTTTAGAAAACATAAAGGAGATTTTTTTTGAGTTTACCATCACATCCTCCACTTGTAATCATTCAGACTACTTTCTTGTCCTTTGCAAATAGGGATTCTCTGTACTGAGAGAATCATAATTCTCAGCAGGTAGTGGGGAGATTGTTTTGGGATTGTTTTTTTAAATTCCATATACGGATGCTTTCAATGAGCAAAACTAACAAAAGAAGTTATCTACATGACCACAGAAAACAAAGGCAAGTATCCTCTCAATATATAAAAAGACAAACTCTTGTCCTGAATTGTGATTAAAGTAATTCTTAAAAGGCCTCTGGAATTCCACTTCAGGAAAAAAGCTAGAGAGAGTTTGTATTATTTTGTTTTTAGAAAACAGACCAGGTGACTGCACTCAGATTTAAGGCAATATCTATCTATCACACTGTCTGACAAAGTTTATCTACTATTGGTCCTTTTCAAACTTTGGTCATAGACTGTAAAAGGTTTCTTTAAAAAATCTATGCCCCAACTAATTGAATATTGTAAGATAGATGAAACTGATTAAGAGGAAGGAAAATGCCAGTGACTTTGATTGCAATTGTATATACAGTAGTAAATTAGAATTACCATGTATGGAATCTGAAGCAAATCTTTACAAAGTTTCTGTTTAAAGCAAGTATAATTCTTCTTTATATCAGCTCTTGTAGAAATTGTGACTATACCAAGCAATGATACACAAATTTGCTGGTCCTAGTGTAAAAATGTAAATGTACAGTCCATCAATAGCACTATTCAGCTGTTTAGGCATGGAGAATGGCAAATAGACTTTCCTGTTTGCTCATTCTAAAGTCCATTCTGTAAGTGCAGCTGTCTGTCTACAGCAATGGCTGGTGAATCATGTATGCACATTTAGGATTCTAGTTAGGGATACAAAGCTGGTTTAGGCTGGTTGATCCAGTGTAAACAGGCATTTGTAATGTTCATTGAAGAGAGAATTAGAACTAACTTCCAGGAAACCAAGTGTAAGTGAAGCACATTACATTTTCATTAAACAGTATGACAAGAAGAGGTAGGGAAAATTTTAAGAAACATATGCATATAGTTATATGCAAATCCCCAGCAAGCTTTTATCAAAATTTTGTGAAAACTGCTTAGAGCTATGCCTGTGTCTCTCTCTATGTATGTTTTAGAAGCTCCTTTTGGTAAGAGACAATACTTTCCTATTTGATTTCTTTAAAACTTTAGAATGTAAGTATTTTCACCTGAAGATTTTGAAAAAGGAAAAAGCTTCCATTAGACGACTGATAATACTTAGGTTATTTGAGCTTAAAAAAATCAAAATGATCAATGTATAGACTTTGTTCTCTTGATAGAATGCAAGCATTTTCACCTGATAATTTAGACATTATTCTCTGAATTAAACATACCTCATCCTTTCCTCCTGTCTTGTGCTGCCATTATTAAGGAGAAGGAGTCCCCAAATTTGTTTATAGTCCATTCTTTGAAAGAACGAGTTAAGCTTCCTGTATTTAATGTGGATCAGATAAATAGCTGGACTCCATGTGACCCAACCATCTCTGTAAGGTTTTTTCAAACTGTGTTTTATAGAACCCTGGGGTTTCACGAGACTAAGAGCAAGAAATAAGGTCCACCTAAAAACAGCCAGTGTTGTCTGTAGCAGTTTTCTCATGGTACAGTGGAAATGATGGGGCTGTTTGACTGACATTCAAAAACTCCAGCCCCTGTGGGGAGAGATATTTGTATTTATGTTGACTCACTGCTTTGCTTAATTTTAACTGGGTTCTGGATTTTTTTTTTCAACTCAAGTTTCCAAGTCCTGAAGAAGTTTGAATTCCGCTGGGGTAAGAGACAGAGGTGGAACTATAACAGTAAGACTTAGGAGAAGGTACAAATACCAACTTGCTCCTTCTTTCACATCTTTATATGTTCTCTTTAAAAGGTCCCAACCTTCTGAGCTACTCTGTGTTGAATCTTATCTTTTTTCCCCAGTATCTGACACATCTGAAATTTCTTCTGATTTAAAATAGGTTCCCTCAATCTTCCTCAACTTCAGTTTGACAATAAAGTACAGGAAACTTCTTTCCAAATGTGTGTACACATACAGACTGAAATCAGACAAGAAGAATACATATTACCCCTTTCCCCAGCCCTCCCCTTCGCTAACTCATTCATCACTGAAATCCAGCTTCATTTATGGAGGTAAGCATCCAACCACAGCGCTCCAGATTTCTTTAGGGATCTAAAGAGTAAGAAGAGAGGTATGAGATTCCAACAGTATAACAGAAATCTGATTGTGTAAGCTGACCTTGTTACAAATACATTTAACAAATACAGAGAATTCCCAAATCTATCAGCATACAGACTAAGTATTACTCTAACCTGCATTTCTGTAAGTGAAACTCATTAGTATATAAAGATGGCTGGCTGGCATTATGAAGTTGTACTGGCATCTCTATATTCACCAAAAGATAAACAGATTGACAATCCCTATTGAGTCTCTTACCCAACAATGTCTGCAAATGCTCTCAGAAGAGGTTTTTCTTCATAAGGAACTTCATACTTGGCACACAGAGACTTTACCAATGGTGCTATCTTGTTGTAGTTGTGGCGTGGCATTGTGGGAAACAAGCTCAAAGAAAACAGAAGAAGAAAGCATGAAGAAAGTTCAGGAGCAGCAATTCTGGAGGAGACGCCATGCACAAGCTTTCACTTATGGAAATAAATACAGTCTAGTTTGTTCAACAGACAAATAAGACAGCTGAATCCAGAAGTATTCAGCATCTAAGATATGAGTACATCACTTTGAGATACTACAGCGGGTGAAGCCCAACATATTTTGCATTCTCTCTCTCTCTTCCTATCCATTTATCCAGGTCATTTTATACGCTTGTAATATTTATATATACTTTGACGTAAAACTGTGAGGAAAGGTTTCATAATCTTGGGTTTTTTTTAAATTTTCCAGAAGACAACAATATTGTAAAGCTTTGGAAAGTTGGATTTTAAAACTCCATGGTTTTTTTGGAGGGAGGGAGGTTAGCTTTTCCATTTCTAAATAGCTGGAATATATGAATGTTTTATATGGCAGGCTATTGGAATGGTGTACAATGGCTTTATGTACATTGTATTTTATTTATTTATTAAATTTATATGCTGCCCATCTCACTCTGCAAAGTGACTCTGGGTGGCATCTAAATTTAATAATTATTATATATGCTTGTACCACATAAATTTAATAAATATAACTTATGCTTGCACCATACTGAAATTCTATGGTTACTGCTGTTAGCCTACATATATTTTCTTGTTCCAGCTTCTCCAAAGTGACTATTACATCTTGGATATGTATTTTCACTGCCAAAATTCATTCAGATCCAAACATTGTATACTTACTGGTGCTCTATTTGAAAGTTCAGATGTCCACTGAACCAGTCATTGAAAAAAGACTGCTCAATATTGCATGTAGCTACCAACTGTGAAAGAAAGGCAATTGTGAATCTCAATAAATCTGAATTTGAAAACAGATTAAGTTCAAATACATTATTTGATTTTTTTTGTAAAGTTTGTCATTCCAGTACTGTGCACATGCTGCAATCTATTACTCTGACTGCAGACTAAAACAATAAACTTTTGAGTTCTTCAAAATAGTGAAGTAGTGCAAGAAGCAGGAAATTAAGAAATAGTGTGTTTCAAACAACATCTAGAACAAAGCAGTGGCAAGTACTTCAATGTACATCTGAATTATAGCTAGCTTCATGTTTTCAGAAAAATAGGTCAGCCATAGTTCCTTTGTTTCAAGATGCCAGACTAAATTGATATTTGCAATATCTAATGGTGACTAAGGACTTAGTTAAATTAATTTTTTTCTAAATTAAATCCTTAACCCAGTATAGTCTATTTTGCAAGAAGTGTGGAGCATGGAGGAACATTTTCTTTAGTTTCATCAAACCTGAGATAAAGTCAGTATGACATGTTCCCAGTACTCTACAAGGGGATCCCAAGCATGGTTGCTCAGAAACTTGCTTAGACTTGGGGACACATTCACAGATAGGCATGAGATTTCAGTAAACCAAGTTTACCTGGGAGCTGAGCCAGTCTCTGTGCTTGTCATTGTCAATTTCCATTGGAATATGATTCATCTGAGTAACCCAAACAAACCAATGGCTTTCCATAAACCTAAAGACCAAGAAAGTGAGAGAAGATTTAGCTCAAAAGCCTGAAAACTATAATCTAGACTAGACAACCTATGGACAACAAAAGGGTCAAAAATTAGGTTTATGTCCAGTAATTTGACAATAGACCAAAATTCTTGTCTGAACTGTCTTGAGCTTCCCACATTTTGTAGGCATACAGTTGTTCACTAAAGTGTCATTTGCATTTACCGTATTTTTTGCTCTATAGGACGCCCCTGACCATTAGACGCACCACGTTTTTAGAGGGGGAAAACAGGAATAA
>JANHFO010002001.1:35412-56854 GCA_032468095.1 Pareas carinatus | reverse complement strand
CCCATTCCCACAAATCCAACTAATTACTAATTGACAATTCATGTATATTACTTTTTCCAAATTTTTCTTGATCTGTCTGCGGACCCCCTGGCTACTTGTCACGGACTCCAAGGGGTGCACGGACCACAGTTTGAAAACCTCTGCCCTACTCCACGCCCCTTGCAGAGGCATTGGCTTGGGTTTTGCTCCCGCCCCTCCTTTCTGCTTTGTCCGGTGTATTCTACCACTTTGCACCACAATGAACCCACAGGGCTATCAGTCAGCTGCACAACAGCCACCCAATTAGCATGCTGGAGAGGGGGGGAGTTGCAACTTTTTGAGGACTCCCACAAGCAAACATGACTTTGGTTTCAATGTCATCTGACCAATCCAAGAAATCATATGCAATAGATTCAACAGTCCCTTCCTTGCAGATCAGCACAACTGATAATCTCATGAAGGAACTCCATCTAAGTTTCAGTGCAGGGATAGCAAGGAATGGACACCTACGCTCTAGGCCAGGAGTGGGTAGTGGTAGCCACCTGATGTCCCTGAACTACAAACACACACACCTCAAGCTCCAACCATCATGGCTAATGGTGAGGGATGCTGAGAGTCATTGTCTGGTTGGCCATAGGTTCTTATCCTCATCTAGCATTTCAGAAATGAAACCGGACATCCCAAAGATTTGTCCATTATGCAGAAGAAAGACTGGTAGGTGCAACTAAGGGTGCTACAAGCGAAGAAAAGGTGCACCTGCTAAAATATCATTTTGCCTTCTGTTAGCTTAACACAGCTAATTTCCACAATGTGGCACTCTCCAGATGAGTTTAACTGCACTTCCTAACACCCTTATGGTCAAGGGAACAGGGAAGGCTGTGTCAAGGCATTCTACAGCAGAAATACATAATGCATTTGATTATTAGAAAATGAAAGTTATCCTTTCTCATATTAGAGTCCTTGAGGTGCCACTATAGCAACTAGCATCTCCTTGGCAAGCCGGGACTTCATTTTTATCGCATATTAATAGCCCCTTTTTGTTTCACAGACCCCATGAAAAGCAGCCATGCATAGGTATTCCAGTTAGTCACAGCTCCAAGCAGCAGCCAGACCTACTAGAGTTTGTTTTATCAAGACAGCTTCATCAGATGGGGCCTTACAACTGAGTGCAGGTTCACAGGGATCCTATGAAGTGCACCGGGTTGCAAATAATGGCTTGTTCTTGCGATTGGCCAACTACGATCTTTTCCTTCCTCACATAGTGCAGACTTTTTAAGCAGCCAGGAGTTGATCAAGCCAAGAAGAAGAGAAGCTGTAACACCCATGACCTAAAACAGTTTTCAAGAGGATGCAACTGAATCCCTTAAAGTGATGTCCCGAAGACAGTTCATCAAGGCAGTCAACTCACTCGTGAATTAGATGTGGTTGTGCCTTTCCATTACAACCGTTGTTTGCCTACCCTGTGCCTTAGTCAGGTTGTATTGTTTTAATCTACAATGTTTCCATTACCTTTCCACCGAAAATGGCCTCAGGCGAATGACGACAATGAAATCTAAGCCTGCAAGAAAATCAGCAAGCCAAAGGAGAGGGACTGAATGAACAGAATATTTGCAGGGATTTCTACTGATCCAATACCTTCTCATTGAACTGCTAAAATTAATTCCAACGATTTATGATCATCTATTTGGAAGAATAATTCAAACTGTATTTGGGAGGTTGTCACCAACGTTTAGTCGTTCCAATTCATACCAGTCATTTATACACATATATGATTCAAGATGGGAATTGAGAGATGAGTGGCTGGACGCAGAGTTCTCACATTTAAAAAGCCCCCCATCTAGGTAAAAAAACTGGTAGGCTTAGAACAGTCTTTTCCCAATTTTAGCAACTTTAAGATGTGCCGACAGCATACCTGGCTGAGGAATTCTGAGTTGAAGTACACACATCTTAAAGTTGCCAAGATTGAGAATGATCCTAGACCCAAACAATGGCTACGATAGAATCTTTCCCATATTTGGCTGAAATCGCAGATCTCATTAGCCCCTGCTTTACGTGTGAATAGTCCTCAACTTACCATTTGCTTAGTGACTGTTCAAGGTTAAACCAGAACTGAAAAAAGTGTCATGATCATTTTTCACACTTAGAACTGTTGCAAGCATCTCCATGATCGTGTGATTAAAATGACAGTTGCAATGTCCCGGGGCCGTGTGATCCCCTTTTGTGACTTTCTGACAAGCAAAGTCAATGGGGAAGCCGGATTGACTTGATAACCGTGTTGCTAACTTAACAACTGCAGGGATTCACTTAACATCTGAAAGGTCGTAAAATGGGGCAAAACTGACTTAACAACTGTCTTGCTTTGCAATAGAAATTTATGGCAGGACTACCTGCGCTATTAATTCTCTCTCTCTCTCTCTCTCTCACACACACACACGCACACTTTCTTCGTAAGTTGTGGTTGAATGCTCCTGGCACTGTGGAGGAAGATGCTGTGCTGTACATGGGAAGCTCGCCTTTGAGAGTCCATTTCTTTCTCCCAGACGTGAGTGACACATCCGTGCTAGTCCATTTCTGCTGGCAGCTTCCTCTCTCAATGGGCAAAATAGGCAGAAACCCAGAGAGCATTGCCCACTTTGCACACACAAGCCCTTCTCTCTAATCCAGACAGTGGCTCCAGCTTGGGAGGGAGGCCACAGCCAGACATATGGAGGCGCTTCCTGAAGAGATAACAGTGCAGGGGGGGGGAAGAGATATAAAAAAGAGGGGCGGGAGGAAAGGAGGGAAGGAGGAAATGTTTACCACCTTTCAATCACACACGCATACACTCCCCACTTTTAACTCTTCAGCCTTGGAGACTGGGATCCCCGTTCGGAGTCCCCATTTTGAACAACCCTTTAAGGCCAAAATGCTGAATACTTTTCCCTGGGTGGCAGGCCTCGACGATGTAGACATGGATTACAAAGAAAGAATCAGGGATGGCCCAGTGGGGGTTTTTTTTGGGAAGTTTATGCTGAGCTCTAGCTGGAGGGGGCGGGGAAGAAGTGACAAGTAGTGGTTTGGAAGCCGGCGAGGGCTAGGAGCCAGGCCTACTGGGTTTTGTCCCCCTGTCATAGTGACAAGTCCTTTGCAGGGCCGCTATTCAAGTCCCAGACGTGACTCAGAGCTGAGCAGTGGAGGGGGGGGGAAGAGCAATTTTGTCTCTGCCCAGGTTGAGATAAGAACTGACTTCTCCTCCCCCAGCCACCAAAGACTTCACCATAATTTCAGGGTCTCTCTCCTATCAAAGCACCTGAGTTGGCTCTGGTACAGGGGAAATTATTGCTCCCCTCGTGCGCATAAATCCAACAGCAGCCTCCTGTAAATGAAAGCATCAGAGAGACTCACTAAAAATGCCCTATCAGAGTCTATAATCAGATCTACTAAGTGTCTCATTTCAACACTGGAATTACTGGGTAAGTCACCAACCCTGTGAAATGGGTCCATGCTTTGCTTCTTGTAGGCCCCGATTTTCACTGAGAATTGGAGGGTTCCAGGGATGAGCGTCAGAGAGCCACTTCCAAGTCTACACAGAAATGCAGGATATTCATACATTCATTCATTCGATTAAGCCAGTGGTTCCCAAAGTGGGTGGTACCGCCCCCTGGGGGCCAGTGAGATGGCTTAGGGGGGGCGCTAGGAGGCAAGGGGGGTGGCAGGGGGCGCTAAGGAGCAGGCGGGCACTGTCCAGAAGGTGCTGGAGCACAAGCCTCCCTGCGTATAAGGAGCGTAAGGCGCAGTTCGAAGGCCGGCTTTGGAGTGCTATCCTTTCCCTGCTGCACTGTCGCTCCTGCTAGTTCAGCAAAGCAGCGCACCTTTCATGTTGCACTTATGGTCCTTACACACTGAGAGGCTTGTGCCTGCCCCTGGGCCTTCTGGGCAAAGCCAGGTTCTTGCCTCTGACGGGGGGGGCAAGCGGGGTCATCCCCAGCATTTCACTCCTGCTCCCACTTAACAATTATGGCGTGACTTCTGAATTCTGCCTGGCACATCAGTCAACATCAAGCTGAGCAAATCTAAGGTGTATGTTTCCCCCCTGCACCTCAAGCCGGCTCTGCACACTGCCAGTAAGTTTTTCCTCTCCTCCCCAAACCGGAGTTCTGCGCTTCGGCAGCAAGCGGAAGGTGTGTGGTATGAGTGAGGGACTGGCGGGGGGGGGGGAGTGAAGCGCTGTGAGCGCTGTGTGTGTGATTCTCTGTGTGTATCTGTCTTTCTGTTTCTCTCTCTCTCTCATTCTCTCTCTCTGTGTGTCTCTCTCATTCGTGTGTGTGAGAGAGTCTGTCTCTCATTCTCTCTCTCTCCCTCCCTCCCTCCCCCTCTCCATCCTTATCCCTCTCAGTCTCTCTTTCTCATTCTCTCTCTTTCTCTCTGTCTCTCTCTTGCTTTCTCTCTCTCTTTCTTCCTCTCTCTGTCTCTCTTTCTCTCTCTGTTTCTCAAGCAGGAACAAATATCACACTAAAATGTGCAATATTTAAATTAGCTTCAATTACTTTGTAATAATTAAACTAAAATTTTTGCTACAGTTAAACAACCTTTAAAGATTTTGTTATGATTAAATGAACATTTTATGATTTTGTTATAATTAAATAAGATTTTTTAATTTTGCTATAATAAATAGGTGCCTTTTATATTAATAAATGGAAGTTCTCTGATCGTTATTTTTCAAATGTATGTACCTTTTTAAAAAATTCCTATTGGTGGGCCTCAGGATTTCAAATTTGGTGGTCACTGAGGTCAAAAAGGTTGGCGACCACTACTCTAAAAGATATGGTTAGGTTTATAGTTGTACTATAAGCCTAGACATCTCACTTATAACCACACTGTATAAATGCTACAGGTGTTTATGCAATCTTTTTAAAATTTCTCTTCAGCATCCAAACTTCTTTCATGTAAATGACAGCTCTATTCTAGCCCCTACTCTGCTGGCATTCAGAAGCCGAGGCGGGACAAGACCTGGCTCTGCCAACTGGCATAGGAATCTGAGAGGGACATGCAACTCTTGGAGAAGTTGGTAACTTGAGGACCTCTCTGTCTTTCGAACTTATTTTTACTTTAGTTTTTAACTTGTTTTTATTTATGTCTCTTTTATACGGCTGTATGACTTATATTTGTCAACTGGCCAGTTGCTTGGTTTTTGATAAATAAACAAAATATACAAAATCAAATGTACTAACAACATAGAATAGCTAAATTAAATATGTATAGTCATCTGAAAAACAAAGTACACCCCCTTTGAGTTCTATGGTTTTAAACATCAGGACATAGTAAAAATCATTTGGTCTTTAGCAGTGCTTAAAAGTAGATAAATACAACCTCAGGTAAACACCAACACATGACATATTACACCATATCATCATTTATTTTAGAAAAAGAAAGCCAAAATGGAGAAGCCATGTATGAAAAAATGAGTACATACTTAGCTTCCATAGGTATGAAGAGCCTAAGCAGCAGCCAAGTGCTACTAATCAAATGCCTTTGATCAATTGATCATCAGCAAATGTGACTTCCTCTATAAAAGCTGAAGTTTTAAGAGTTTGCTGGTTTGTGGCACTGAGGTGTGTGTTAACACAGAGCTAAAGAGGAAAGTCATCAGCAATGATCTTAGAGAAGCAGTTTTGCTGCCCATCAATCTGGGAAGGGTTATAAGGTTATGAGGATTTTGATGCATATTTTCCCATATTTCATTAAATAGATTACTTTTGCATTCAGGAGAGCCAGAGGCTTTTTTTAATTAAAAAATATGTCAGGAATCAGAAAATGGCAAATTTTAAACTAAATTTGGTGCATATGTAGCAATATTAGCAATAATATGGCAACCTGTTAAAATCCTCATTTGCAACTGCAAAATTGTCATTTGTTGCTAGATATTCTGTCGTCATTCTTACTGTAGACCTAGGTGCTAAACTTTATCGGGAAACTGAACTTTTTATGAAACCAGTTAACGAAGAGCTATCATTAGAAAATTTTCAGAATAAATGCACAGTATATACACTTTGTAACACCCAGTATTAAAAAGGAGACATAAGAATCAGATTTTCTTTTTAGGCATTTCTTCCAGTAACATGTATTCAAATTCATAAATCTTACATAGCTCTTGTGTTTTCAGTGAAAATACTCTTAAATATTTTTGGAGCCAAGAACAAACTTGTTCTAGGATAAAAAACATGTATAATATTCTTTTTTAAAAAATAGCTTAGTAAAACAAAGAGGATTAATTGTAAATCTCTGGAAAATATATCCTTGTACTTATGATGAAATCAATGGATCCTTTACAGAGATTTTCCATTCAGTTCACTAAACATTAAACACTAAATTCTATTCCTAAAACATTTATATTTATAAATATTCACACTAACCTCAGAAGACTATCAGAGTTCCAAAGATTGTAATTCTGCCTCGAAGACTGTCTGAACAGCCAAAGCTTTGCTCCTAATCTTGAGCAAGGCTCTACCCCACCCAGTTGGAACAGCTCAGTGACAATTAGGTGGAAACACAGATGTGCTAATGTATTTTTCTCACCAAACAGGTTTTCAAGCTTATATCAACCAATGGATGGAAAAGCCATTCAAACAGAATTAAAGTCGTAGAGATATACCATATTCAAACTCTTTAACATTTCTGAACAGGAAATTTTTTTTAAAGTCCTGAGTCTTCAGTATTGTTAAAACCTAACTGGCTTGCACGTTCACAAAAGACAAGCAAATCAAAGCAAAAGTGCCTAAGATGAAATTCTAATTTTTTTCAGAACAGAAAAAATGGTCTGGTACTTGAGAAAATGCATGAATTGCAAAGAAATGTGAGATAGTGAATAAAAATACTATTTTTCTTGAAACACCTCATTTTGCTATTTTAAATGAACAAGTATCCTTAAATCATGCAAAATGCTGTATTCCAAGTAACTGATTCATATAATGATTTTTTTTAAAGGATTCCTTATTTGGCAGATGATAGAAGTAGTGCAATATATTTAACGAGTCTGGAGCATTTTGTTTCTTTTTAAAATTGTAACTGATAATTTGGAATGAAGCCATTCAGAAGTAATTATATATACACAATTTGCCTTTTCTCTTCACCTTCAGCAGAAATTAGCTGGTTGGAATGAACTGAGATTAATTCCAAGATGAAGCTGCTTTGCAGAACACTAAAAAGAGACATTTAGCTGGATTTACACCACTTTCTCACACATACACAATGTTTCTCACACAGAAGTGTGTGGGAGTGAGGGCGGAGCAAGTAACTATAAATATAATGAAATATACTCTATACCTCTCCCAGAAATATGAAAATACATAGAGGGTATTGATTAATGTTCCTTAATGAAGCTTCTGAAACTGGAATATGTTAAATCCCATATTTTATGGGAAGTGCAGATATTTCCATAAAGGTGATCTTTATTAGTCAATTCTCTACTGCAATGTTGCATCAGAGGGAGTTGCACAGAACACATCTTCCTTCTAATATCTCAGAATTACAATATAGGACACAAAGAGGCAGGGCCACTGTAAAGCAGCTGCGATTTTGTAATATACATGTTTATAGACTTGGGATTGAACAATCACTATGGAACATGTTCTAATATGTCGGCTATACCAAATTAAGTATTCAAAATAATTTATGTTTGTGAGTTAAGAAGTGTAACATTGGAGAATGACTAGTATGAGCATTCAAACAGAGAATGTAATCAAAAAAATGTATATTAAGAAAATACTGTCTGGTTCTTGAATGTTCACTGGAGGGCACAATTAATTAACTTCCTTTAAACAAGCATCCTTGCTTCCTTATTTAAGAAAGTAAGCAGAAATTCTGCCCAAGTATACAGTATCTCAGAGCAGTAATTAGCAATTAATTTTATCTGCGACTGCAAATAAGATTGCATATATATGCTATCATGTGTATGTTGTTTATACAGCCAACTCTAGGCATTCTGGCAAAATCTACTGAAGCATAAGATAAGGGAAGTTACATTTTCCCAATCAGGAAAAAACATGCCTTTTATTAAGCAAAATTTTATGGTCTCGGTAAATTGAGTTAATTGTATTTTTAAATAGATTTATCATTTCCAACTCATATTGTTAGGTTCAACTCAAGCATCTCCAAATCAATAAAAGCACCTGAATTTCAGTACCTGAACACTGTTTTCACCCTTAGACAATAATAAATTTTTACCTTTAAAGTTAAAAATAGAAACTAGATTTACATGAACCACAGTTTAACCCATGGTTTAATTGTTTTTCTTGTAGAAACTAGAAGTAGTAGAACACAGGGTAATATGATAGCAATGAAAACAGTCAGATAATGCATTAAGGTTATTTTTTTTAATTCATTAAAAGCAAATTGTTTAGTCTGTTGGTTTAATCTGTAGCTGCCCAGAATTGCTTTGGATAGTGAGATGGGCAACATACAGAATGAATGAATGAACGATAGCAATGCCTAATAAAATATCTGCTTCCTTGTTAGCTCTGGGTTCACTTTCGATGAATCAGCAAGGCTGTGACTTGCAGATTTTCCTTGAATCACAGCTAATACTTGATCAGCAGGAGGCGGCCATGGTCATGGGGCCTTTGTCAAGCTACAGCAGATATGGCTATTGCATCCCTGTCTGGAGCAAGATGCCCTGGCAACTGAAGTTTTACCCTCATTGCTTTGAAATTTAAAAACTGTGATTTGACATAGAATGCACTGGTCTTCCTTGAGAACCACTTCCAGCCATTTGATATGAATTCTGTAGACTTTAAAATTGGTTTTAATACATTTCAAGATACAAGACTTTTCAACCCAGGATTACCATAGGAGTGGAATGCAGGCAACTGCAATCTAAATAAAAGATAGCACCAGGACAAAAATAATTCAGGGGTATCCTTTTAAATGATTTGGGAATCATATCCAAGGCTTCTGGAGTCAATCTTTTTTATATAAATCCTTTGGCTCATTTTCTTGTTACTTGCTATAACCAAATTCTATTTGGTTGCTTTTGATTTATATCCAAGCTATTGATTTATATCTCAGCCAATGCCTCCTAAGCTGTGTATGATTGAGACTAACAAAAAAATCCATAGCCAATAGCACAACATTCAACACCACCAAGGTTTCCAGATGATTCCTGATGTTGGCAATCAAAAGTGAAGTTAACAGCACTTCTATTTCTTCTTCAGTAATGGAGTTCTTCCGAATAGTAAAAAGGTATTATACTGTCCATTTCCAAATTTTCTGATACAGCAGTCAACTCAAAGACATATGCATTTTTTAAAAGATCAGCAATTTAATGTAATAGAAATTACTGAATGAATATTATCTGTAATTTTTAAGCTTTTTTATTTCAATAAACTGTGGTATTAATAGTAGAAGGATGTTCAATTCCCGAGACTTCTTAAATGTATATTCCATTTTTTAGATTTAGTTCCCCTAATATATATAGTATTACAAAGCCAAATTGGCCAAATATGGAGATAACAATTTCACTAAAAATGTAATAACCAAATTAATAAAAAGATGAAAATGCCAAGGGCCAATGTAAGTTACTACTTGTAATTTATAAATGAAATGATGTATGTTGTGCTTGTCTAGATTGCAGTGTGTGATGCACTGAGATTGCCTCTCAGTACATTAAGAGAGCTGAGATTTGTACTTAGCATCATTGACATGGCTATAAATCGAAGTAATGTTACTTAGTAACAATATATAGCCATCATGTCCGAATCAGCTTTAAAGTTTTTTACTTGGCTGATCTACATCAATCAAAATCAAAATCAAAAGCAGATAAATTAGACAATTGAGTAAATTATTTATTCTCTTCCGATTGCTCCTGTTTTTCCCCCTAAAACTGTAGTTATAAAGAGGTATCTCAGTTTTAAAATCTTTGGATTTCCTGCCCAGATTCTCCAACATAAATATTAAAAAAAGGTTTATGAGGTTATTGAAATTTCTATGTATCCATTGTGTAACAATGAGAGACCTCCACCATGCTACCTGTAAATCTTTTCCTTGAAATGTATCAAAACTTCATTCAACAAATTGTTAATTTTTTGAAATGTATTTTATCCCAATGCCATGCAGTCTACAAATTGAAAACTGAGTTTCACCTTTACTTCCTTGAAATGCTGTCTGTTATTTACCATAATCATCCTTAGAAAATAAAGAGACAGGTAGATCTCAACTTACCACCACAAATTTCAATTGCTAAGCAAGACAGTTGTTAATTAAAAGCTTGCTTTATTTTACAACCTTTCTTGTCACACTAAAGGGAATCACTGCAGTTTTTAAGCTAATAATGTGGCTGTTAATTGAAACTGGCCTCCTCACCGACTTTGTCAGGTCTCAAAAGGTGATTACATTATGCCAGGACACGGCAACCATTATGAATATATGCCAGTTGTCAAGCATCCAAATTTTGATCATATGATCACAGGGGTGTTGCAATGATTGTAAGTGTGAAAAATGGTGAGCAATAACTTTTTTCAGTGTTGTTATAGCTTCGAAGGATCACCAAACAAAGGGCTGTATGTTGAGGACTACCTGTTATCAGGTTCTATGGCACACATTAGTATGAGTTGGCGATCCTTGTGACTACTACTGCCTGGAAAACATGGAGTACAAGTTGGAAAACTGACCAGGAAGATTACTGGACAAATACGAGATAGAGGCTGATTGGAAAAGTAGCTGTGGATGGAGTAGTTATTCGAATTTTTGAGTTGAGCGGAGAAAATGGGGAAGAGTGGGGTATGTGTTTGGGGATTCAGGTAAGAGAAGAAAGGACACACTGATTAACAGAAAGAAAGGGAGACAGTTCTATGAAATGGTTGTGCTATCACAGTATAAATCTATGAGCCCAGAAACAGTCATTATATGAGATAGGATTTATATCCCATCATAATATACTACATATATTATACAATAAACACAGTAAATTTAAAATAACTATTTTGTGCATGTTCCATGGCAACTATTTTGTATCTGTAATATATGTCATGCTCTCAAAATTCTGTACGATTCTTCCAGTTAAAAGAGATAGGCGAATCTTGCTATCACAGAATGGTAGATTTTATTATTATATAGGGAATGTATTGTGAAAGATCCTATTATTCTATATAATTTTCATTTTGGTTTTAAAATTTTGGGCAATGTGAATCAATTTGGTGCAAACTCAAAGCTAGGACTTTCTTGATGCTGTCCCCAAATTTTATAATTCCTTTACAAGTGCTTAATAAGTACTTAAGTAGTTGCTTTCTTAATTTTATTTTTACTTTCTCACTGTTATTTTATTTGGTTGCATATTATTTCCGTTATACATTATGCTGTATTTTATTCTGTTTGCATCACTGATTTATTCAACTTCCATTTTTTACTCCAAGAATTCAAGGTTGAAAAAATAACATTCCTCCTCAATTCTCTTCCATAATAACAATACCATGAGATTAAGCTGAGAAGAAGTGAGTGACCCTCCAGAGTTTCTATGGCTGAGGGTTGACAACTATCTCAGTCTCTTTAGTCCTAGTCTACATCATTGTTTTAAGTTCCTTCAGTTACCTTATATATAGTGGAAAAAAGAAATGCAAATTCGCATTTTAGCATAGCAATCTGTGATAAAACATTTCACAATTCTTTCACAAATCCTTTAAGTTTCTAACTCAATGTTCTATCTTCTAAAGTTTATTATCAATATGAAAATATAAAACAGTAATCTTCTTCAAACTCATCTCTACTTCCAGTTTTCAAAAATGTATCTCCCTGTATAAAGCAATATTTTTAGACTATTCCAGCTCATATTAAAAATGTTGCAGAGAAATATATAAACATCTTTAGTTACAATCCCTTGCTCCATCCCATGATGAGTTAATTAAAACTGATACTTTTAAAGAGATTAAGCTTTTGTGCAGTTGGGTGGGGGAATGTGTCATATAATAATCTACAGGGAATTCTAGAAGCCATAACTAACTACTACGCATTTACCAAGTAATTGAAAACCACCAGAGCAGTTGCCCTCTTATACATATATCAGAATTGCTTTCAGAGAAGAGATAAAGTGGATTAAAAGATGCAATTGCCCAGATCTTATGCAGTAAGCTAAAATACAACATGGCAAAAAAGAAAGAATAGATGTAGCAAGAAAAATTAAGAAGTATAGCAGCGATGTGGCTTGTTGTCACACCATGAAAACTCTCTATTTTTTGTTTAAAGTAACCTCATTTACACTTTCATAGCTGACAATATAACATTTGGAAAACAATCTGGCAAAAAAGGTAAAAAACATAAAAGAAACTGCAGCAGCAGAAGCAAAGGATCTGTTAATGATTTAGTAAAGTGGCTAGTAAGTGTTATGTTTATAATCAGCATTTTAAAAAAGCTAAGCAATGTAATGGATGAACTCAATATTGAACATGAATATAATGTATACATCGAAAATAAACAATTGAAAAAAAATTCTTATGGCAAAACCTAAAGTATGAATGTTCAAATCTGAATATATTCATGAATACATAATTGCATAAAACTACAATGGCTAGATTCTGAAGGATTTGAGGTTCCCTTTCTCATTTATAGGTATTTTCATCTAAACCATAAGAATTAGAACTTTTAGGAGAATAAATATAAATATAATTTACAAAATAAAGGTTTAAATTACATCCTTTTTGAATTGGCAGTGATGCATTTTGCATTGATAATATTGTTCTGAAAACATACACAGCAATTTATTTCAATGAGCTGACCAGATTTTTAAAATGAGGGAATTGCATAATACTTGTATATAAAGCAAAAACTAGATACTGCAGTATTAAATCAGGGATACATGATCATTTCTGACTAATGAAGAGTAAACCAAAGTATAAAGAAGCTTAAGGTCCACTGTACAAGATACATTATACAAATGGTTGATATCAATGGGAATTAAATATAGGTACACCTTCTATTGGTTCCATCTGGTTCGTTTTTATGCAAGCCCTGGGGTCATGTCAGAACGACCTGTTTTCTTTTATAAATGAATCATAAGAACAGCATGTTCTCTTGTCAGAGATCATAGATTTGCCTGCTATCTGACAAACTAAGGTCTTCCTATCATTTCAAAACAAAAGAAACTCAGTTCATCTCTCAAAGAAGAAAAAACCTTCTTTTTTTGAAGAATATACTCAAACTATTTGAATGCAGTAAAGCATTTCTAGGAGTAGAATATATACATTTTATAATTATGAAAAAATATGTTTTACTTTTCTCTCTGTTGCTACCCTGTTTCCCCGAAAGTAAGACATCCTCTGAAAATAAGACCTACTTACAGTTTTGCCTCTCGTTGAAATATAAGGCATCCCCTGAAAATAAGACCTCCCCTGATAATAAGGCCTCCCCTCCAGTGCAGCCAGAGCAGACAGGAAGTTCTCGGTGGAAAAATAAGACATCCCCTGAAAATAAGATCTAGCCCATCTTTGGGAGCAAAAATTAATATAAGACAATGTCTTATTTTCGGGGGGAAATGGTAGTATGTATATATTTCAGATTTTTATAATGTAGTTCATCAATTTCTTCCAGTTAGAATAGTAGGGAAAAATTGAACTGCAGTTAATTCCTCTAGTTCTTCATTATGGTTGCTGTGATTCACCTACATGGGTTAAATGCTTCTGAGGACCCTGCTCAGAACTTTTTAGAGCAGTATGTCTCAACCTCAGAAACGGATGTTGCTTATGGAATTATGGGAATTGAAGTCTACACAGTTTAAAGTTGCTGAAGTTGGGAAACAGTGTCCAACAGTTTAAAGAGTTGTTTGACAGGAGGTTGACACTTCCTTGCACCCCAAACAATGAGGTCTAGTTCCTGCCAAATCCTTTCAGTTTATTTTTCACTGCCACAGCCTTTGCAGATGCATCCTAAAGCCAATTGTCCATGTGCTTTATCAGAATTATCTTGTTCTTCTTTCTCAACTTGTCTCAATAACTTTTTAAAATCTAGGAGTTGTCACTACAAATCTCTGGAGAAATGTAGGAAAAGCTTCAATGTAATGTGACTTTAGCATTATGACCTGAAGGCCCCATTTTGCCTTGTGAGATTAATTTCCCCCATCCACCCTTCCATTGGCATAAACTGCAAATCTTTGAAATCTCCTATCTTTGAAAGTTTAGCTAAATTCAGCACCACCTGTAGAATCATTTGTAAATTCACAAAAACCATCTTTTCCATTCCGCTTAATCTGAAGTGCCATCGCTGTTTTTTTTTTAGTTAACACTGTTTTGTGTTCCTTTTAAGAAGGACCCAACCAGAATTGTCTTCATGGAGGCTGGAATACTGTGGCTTCTTCCCAGTAGCCATTTCAGATTGTCATTTTTTTAAAATAAAGCACTTAAAGAGCACCACTTCATCCCTGAAAATCTAATCAGAGACCCTCTAGAATCTTTGCAAATCATGTCCATGACAAATAGCATTACATCCCAACTACATAATTATATCTTGATGCAACACACAGACACACACACACACACATGCCAAGAAATATACATGGAAGAATAATAAAAAGGCATTGTATCAGTTCTGCTTGAAACCAGTCAAGCCTATTTTTTATTGTTTTATCTTAAAAAAAAACACACACAAACACAATCACCTAGCCTTTAATTGCTGGAAGTATACGTGAATTTTACATAGGCTACATCTACCGTTGTCAAAAATCCCGTCCCCGTAAATCCCACCCAATTAACGTACAGATTGATACAGCTTGATACATAACATTAAACATTAAAACAGGCTTTTAAAGATGTGGATGAGCCTTAAGGCCATTGAAGAACATCCCAGTTAGAAGGCTAGGAAACTGGAATACAAGAACATCCTTTAGCCCAACAAATATGTGGCCAGTGAACTAAGAAAGTAAACAAGAGCAGGTTTCACGTTATGGCATCTGGTTATCCTTTTCAGAATACTATACCTTTTGGTATAAGGCAACAAAACCATTGAGACAAATATTAGCTCAACAATTCTTCTCATATCCCAGCAAGTCAGGTCTTCATAATTGCTTCTATCCCATGTAATATAAAAAGTGAGGCACAGATGTGTAATGTAATGGCTTCCTTTCAATCAAGAGTGCTTTATAAACCCAGACCATCCTGATCTTTCAGTCTGTTTTCTGTGAAAAGTTTTTCAAGAAAGAAATATGGAAGCAACAAGAAATACAAGAAATGGGTTTTAGTCCTTTCTACTCTAGGAATGTCTTCATTTTTAGGAATATGGCAAAGGAAAAGGGCTGGGATTAGAGATTGGTAAATACAATAAACATTTCTTTTAATATCAATTATTTAATTATCAGGCAAAGACTTTGAAATGAATATTGTAATGTTGCTAGACCACATATACTGAATAGTGCCAAGGAAGGAACTGAGGGATAGTTAGGTATTGAACAAAAGTTGCAGAATAGCAAATGGTTCAACCACTGCTTAACAGTAGTAAGAGATGGATGGTAAAATCAGAGCAAGGTCAACCATGACATGAATAGTAAGAGTTCCACTTTTATGTAGCAGGATATCTTTCAGAAACATTTCTGTTGATCTCATGTCTAATCAATGGATTGATGACTCATACTCCTATCATTACTGTCCTAAATCTGTCTAAGCAATAGTCAGACCGACCTGCCTTTGAGAAAAATGCAGCCACTTCAACTCCAAGAGCCGATTTTTACAGGCAAATTTTAGAGCTGGACTTAAGCTGATTTAATTTCAGCAAATTAGTTAGATTCAGCTTACTAGGCAAAATCCTATAACACAAATGTTGCAGTGCTTTTTTGAAACTAGTATTTTCCCCCTTTCCTATTAAAATCTTTCCAACACAAATTGTATGGTTAATACTATGCATCAGATTCTCACCAACACCTTCAAAGCACTCTGTAATTGATCAGGTGAGAATGACTGAAAATGATGTTGTTTAAATCTCTGCATTATCAATTGGTTTAAAATATACATGGCTATCAATGAGAAGCCATCACTTTTTGGCATGATCTTACCTCAGGCATTTCTATGAAATAAAAATAGATAAATAGAGGTAAAGAACACATTTATTTTCATCATGCTTGTCCATTTAAGCATACAGAAAAATAATGAGCAGAAAAAAGATGGTCCCTGCATGTTTTAGAAGAACGGGTTCCACACAGATATCTTCATATTTATGAATTTTCTGCCTCTTGGCTGTAGCTCCAAAACTGAAATATGCCTTATTTAAATGGCCCTTGACATTGTGCATTTCTTGATCCAGTTCACATCACTAAAATTGCCATAACCTGTCACTAGGTGACCAGGATTTAAACAGGCCTTTGCCTAAGATAATTCAAACAGTTCACATAGCTCTTAGGAGTTCTTTTAGGCTGGTTGCATGTTTCAAAAGACATTACCAATTTAGCTTACATTTTAAGAAACACAAAAGTAGGGAAACAAGCTTTTCAAAAAAGCTCTCACATGAAAATGTATGAAGAAGAGATAACAGGGCTGAGGTAAAGCCTTCGTGAATTTCCTTTAGTCCTACTTTAACGTTAAAGACTAAAAAGTCTTTAGTCTGAACCTGGAGTTCTCTCATTCTGTTACCTTCTAGATTTAGAAAATATGAACCAAAATCTAGAAGGGTCAGAAGACTTATTTGCAGATGTAGGTAAAACTTTGCTAGTGCAAGTCTCAAAGATGCAGCACCAACTATATGGGCATGGATAACCTGTATGCCATGCCCTCGACATTTACTGAAACGAGATTAAGATACTGAAAAATCCAAGTGAGACAGATCTGCATTGCAGAGAGTACATTGAACTTCATTAGCAAGTCTTCAAACATGGTGCTTATAAAAACACTGGCTGTCATATAAGGGGGAGCTATGGCAGATGCATTGTTCATATCAGAGGAAAATACAGAGACAGAAGACTAAAATAATGAACAACAACAACTGGGATAGCTCTTTGCACCTAAGTACCTATTATGGAATCGTATTACTTATGTATTCTCCTTGCTATGAAGCTTCTTAGTCCATAATTATATTTAGTGACATTAAATGGTACATGATGCTGAAAAAGTAAAGTGGCTCTTTTCTCTTTCCTTCTTTCTGTGAGAACTGTTCAAGAAATGAATTTCCTACAGAAGGAAGAGTAGCCTAGGTATAATACTTCCTAGGGGCACGTTTGCTCTTGCAATTCATTTTGGAGACATACCCAGATTGGAATGTTTGGTACCCCAGATACTTTGCTTTTTTGTTGTTTCTAATAGAGTGGGCCTTATGACAAACTATAAATACGCTATTTAAATATTGCAGTACTAAAATGGGGATCGTGAACTGCTGTAATGCAAAAACAACAACAGGGCTACGGCTTTTTTCGGAGATAATTGGAAGGAATCCAGCCTTCCCAACATGGCCCTGATGTGAGGACTTTGCAAAACCACCAGCCACTGCTATTCTTCTCACGGACTTCAAATACAGTCCCTTCTTTAAAGCTGCTAGTTTCTTCATCTCCTTCAAAATCTGCCACAGCCACGTAGAGATCTTCTTTCGAGACATCCAGGTTGGTAATTGGAATGGATCCTCTTTCCTTCTCCACAGACTTGGGCAATGACTTTTGGGCTGAGCTGCTTTTGGTTTTGGTCTCCTCTTGGCCAGGACACGGCAGGAAAGCTTTGGCTTTTGGTGGAACCAATATTGGCCTGCTGGACCCTGGGACAGCTCGAACTTCAGGCACTTCCTTCTGTGAGACTTTCTGTTCTGCAGGGGGTGCAAATGAAACTGAGGGTGCTGGCCCACTAGATTTCTTAGGAGGCGGAGGCCTTCTGGGAGGTACTACTGGACGTTGAGGGGGTTCCCTAGGTACTGGAAAGCTGCTCTTGGGTTCATTTTCACCTGGCTTTGATGAACCCACAGGAATTTTGGGGAAAGGAGCTTCCCTAAAGATTTGGCTGTCGGGTCTAGAGGGAGGTCTAATCTCCACGTTTGGCTTTTCCTGAGATTTGACAGAAGATTCTACTGGGAGTCCACTGTTACTGAAGGCACTCTCATTAACCACAGGGTCCTGCTCTGACAGCTTCTCTTGACCCTTTGCAGGCTTGAGTTTACTCCTCAGGTTGCAAAGATCTAATTTATTCTCTGACTGAGGAGGATCTGTCCTAGGGGCAGGTACTGGCTTCGGTTTGATCTGAGGTTTTGATTTCAAGAAAAGGTTTGGGGTAGCGGCCTCAGACTTATCCTCTGGAGGCTCAATCTTTGGCTTCATTGGCTTGACTATGGGGCGGAGGTTGGGCTTCTTGATTTCTTTTGGAGAAACCTTATGACCACACTCAAGGCCCATTTCATTTTTCAACTGGAACAATTTGCCTTTCTCTGTTTTGAGCTCTGGCTTCTTGTTGTCCCTCGGAGGGATGGTCTGCTTTGGGGGGATTCCGGGCAAAATCATGCCTGGAGGCTTTGGAGGTGGCCGCTGCTCCAACCTTTGCCTTTCCATTAACTCCTCTTCTGATTTAATTATGGATTCCTTCCTTGGAGGAAGACTCGGTTTCTCTTCCATATCCCGATCACCTATTTCTTCATACCCAACACACAAAGAAGCATCGCTGCTCTCAGGCAAAGCATCCTGGGACATCTCCTTCCCTTTCCATTTGATTCCATATTCAATACCATTAGGTGGTGCTTCAGGAAGAGGCCGAGATGGCCCAGCAGGGTCACCATTAGAGCTGTTCTCTGCTGTGCTGTCACCAAGCCGTAGCTGTGCCATTTCATTTGGTAAAGGTGCCAAGAAATTAGGTCTACACGCATTGCTAGTTTTCTTGTATTTGTCAATAAAAGTAGCCGGTGCCCAGCCTTCCTTCTCCTCAATTTGTATATACCACCAACCACTTAGGTTCTTCTCGATTACCTGGAGGAGGAAATAAAGCCACCATTCTTTAGAACTTTATAACGACTGCATTACCTAAAATTTGTGAGATTAAGTTTTGTATTAACATTTTAACTGGACTTTGCTTCACCCTCATATTTCACATAACAGACAGACAGCCATCTATTTTCAGCCTACAGCAGGGAGTGTTTTCCATTTAATTGATTCTAATTCAGCGACATTGACCTAGGATAATAAAAGATTAGATTCTTAATTTGGTGTCATTTTATTCTCTACAGCATAAATAATATTTAATAAAGGTGTGATTGTTAACATTTATCATCATCTAAAATTAATATCACGTAGCTGATAAAATTCGCACCTTTATGTTCACCTTTAAATTCTGCTTGATAGAAAGGCTGCCACTGAATCCATCTGGACATTTGAAAATTCAGAGGCACATATTTAGCTTTTGTGCAATATAGGGCAGGGCCAAAGTTCTACTGATGCAATCCCAAGACAGAATCAAGCATTTCCAGATGATTTATGTTACCAATCATGAAATGAGCTGTTTTCCTGAATGATTACATATCTACCAGTGGACAGGGATCCAAAAAGGTGGTCCCAGCTGGCTTTGGCATGTGGTACAAGAATCTCTGATATGACAAGAAAATAAATAGTCACTAGATGTCAGTATCGAGCCACCTAGAAATGTGCATTGCCTCGATTTCAGAGAATAGGCAGTCCTGTACACTTCTGAATTTTAAAGCCAGGAATATATTAATGGTAGAACATTGTCCTATAATTTAGGAGTGCATGGATAGCAGATAAAGATAAGGTCTCCACTTCTTCAAGTTAAAAATATGTTTAATGGAAGCACAGAAAATTTGCCTTTCTTGTAATTCATCTTTCCCCAGAGCTCTTGTATTTATAAAGTCACATAAGGGCATGAGTCTAAGAAGAATCTCAGTAATGCATTCTGTGGTCAAACCTTTTCCAGTATGATTTGTTCAAACATCTTCTATTCTTATCAAATGGAAGTGAAGAGAAGCAGCATCTTGTTTCCTGGAATATATTTCTGACTCAAGTAGTTGAGATGGAAACAGTTGCAACCAAGAAAAAGTTCGTTAGAAAACTATGATTAAAATTAAAACACATAGCCTCTTAGAACTGGGTAAGCTGACGTTACTATACCAATGTAAAAGGCTTTTCTTTTAGAGTGTGCTTTAAAGGGAACCTTGTGGAAGAAGCCAAGGATTATGAAGATGGGCCTGACAAGACCTAGTCTCACCTCTACTTTCAGTCCTGCTTGGAAGCTGATCCCATCAGGGATGGTAGTCTGGAAATCAGCAATGGTGTAATACTCTTCCTCCACCTGTGGGGGCACCGGAGGCTTTGGCAGATTGATACATCTTGGCTATTACAAGAATATTAAAAATATGCATTAGTCATCCTCCATCCACAAAAAGCAATTCTTTACACATTAGGCATTCCAGCCTCCATCTGCAGGATCTACAGGATCACATAGCAAGCAAGTCCAAGGAGATGACAAACGCGTAACATTTTTCAGCAGAGCCTCCACAGAACAAGAGATGAAATGTTTCTTTGGTCAATTTCAACTCTGAAATCAAAGTTGTGTGCTTTTTTATAGTGCTTAGGAGCTAAGCTAAGTAGAAATACAAGTGGGGTCTGAGGTTTTAAACTTAAAACCTGCGTTAATTGCATATGGTAGAGTTATTCAATGTTGGGAAAATCCCCATGCTATCAGTTTGACTGCAGGTTCAAATTCCAGAAACAGACTCCTTGTTATGACAACTATCCAAGTCACACAAGTAAAAACTGTGATTGCATGCCACCCAATTAAATGCCTTAGGAACAAAAAAGATCATAGCATGTTGAACCTTATTTACTCCCTGTATTTTTAAAGGGAAAAGCAAATTAGACATACCAATTCCCTCCTTAACTGCCATACTATAAAAATGGGGATTTATGCAGACTTTAAAGAAGCAGCAAGACCTTTCTTTTTTTATCTTTCCACTTAATGTCTTTCATTCTATCTGATTAGTTGGCATCAAACTGCCTAAATGCATCAGGAAGCAACACTTACTATTGATAGATCTCGACGAGGAGGGGGCCTTTGCCTCATCTTTGGTGACTCTGTCAAAACAGGTATTTAAAAGTGCTTCAAATATATCAATGTGTGCTTTGGAAAACATTTGTGAACACCACCCCATTACTCCAGTCCAAGAAAGTACACCTATAGCTTTTCTGTCTGCTTTTCTCCATGAGCAAGACACCCAGGCAGCTTTCTTGGTTCATTTCTACCTCAGTGGTGATTCATCTGATCAGGGTTTTAGTAGATCTTGGGTCAGAGGCCTCGAGCGTTCCACTGAGTTCCACAGAGGCAGGGTGGGGAAAGGGGTAAGGAAGGGAGAAAGAAAGCAGATGAGCTTTTCCTTCATAGATAACCTAAGAACAGTGGAATGCGTGTGGTTCTTGATGGGAACATGTAGTATCCAGACATTCATTACAAAAGTTCGAGAGAATAAAGGACAGGAGGAAAAGCCACTACCAAAGTAATGGTCATATAAGCAGGGCTTGAGTCTTGGCCACGAAAAAGCCCCTCCCTTG
>JANHFO010002001.1:0-14661 GCA_032468095.1 Pareas carinatus | reverse complement strand
GTGGGTGGCAACCTCTTCCTTCCATAGCTGCCTCCCACACACACATATACATCTATAGTTATATTTTACTGACAAAGGGGATGTAGTATATTAGTGAATGCTTTTTTCTGTCTGGTTTTTGTAAGAAAATAACAACATTGGAAAAGTTTTACCAACATTGGGAAAGCCTTGAAACAAAACCAACATCTCAGTAGGCTACACAAAAATAGAAAGAAAAAAAGAGAAGAATTTGGCCATAACAAAGTGAAGCTCAAAACAAAAACAGTTGCTCTGTTGCTTCATTATTCTGGCCAAGCTTGGCTAGCGTAACAGGAAACTATCAAACTCATATTGAAAATCCTAGTATCAGCTTTGGGCTTCTAGGAAACTCAGAATGTTTAGAGAACATTTCTCAAGGGGAGAAAAGTGATTCTTTGTGGAAAGATGGGATCAGCATCAGTCCTGAACTTGGAACATGCAACCAACAAGAGCCACATCGGACAAATCTTGTCTTATTAAGCCGACTTTGCTTTTTTGATACAGTCTTAAGAATCAGGAAAATATAAAATGCAGGAGTAGAACAGACAACTCACATTATTCTCTTTTTGACAATATTTCCTCCACATTCCACTGATTTTCTAGATATGCTCTGAGCCACCAAACAACTGCAGGAATTCATCCATTGCTACGTTTATCAATTTAAGCTATATCTAAGCTTGTCTCTCCAACTCTACAACTATTACTGATAGGAAATCCTTTCTTCAAATCTGGATCCAATTGTAGCCTTCATGTACAACAGAGGTATAGCCATAGATTTAGGTAATCCTGAAGTTTTCTAAAGACAATTACAGATAAGCAAGGAGGAAGCAAGTTCAGCAAGTCCAGGATATTGCTGGAAGTAAAAGAGACTAGATGAGAAGAAATAGGAGATCAGGACAGATGGACATCTGTTTTTCTCCTTTCAGCTTTGTGACGTGAACATATGGTCTGTCCCAGCACCTGAAGAAAACTGAACTTGACCCATTTCTTCTTGCACATTTTTATTGTACATAGAGAGGCATAGAGAATAAAACACTGGTACTCCAAGAATTGGTTTCCACAGCTACAGAATGACTGCTGAAAAACAATTGGTATGACTGCCTTGTGCATTTGAGCAAATCCAAAAACCACAAAGTCTTCCTGGGGAGATTTCCCATTTATGGTCTTTCCCAAGAAATAAGGAATACAAGATTTACCAGAAGCCAATGGAGCAGGGCAAAGAAAGTGAAGATAATGTCGATGGTTTCTTTTGTTCTAGATATAAGACATTCACAAACATATGGATAAATCTAAGATAGAGATGGCTTCTTATACAGGGCTAAGCTCTAATTTAAGTAAATGAATATTGTAACCCTCTCCTTCACAAGAACTCTTTACAGGGTTTCTGGATCACTTCTGCCCTTGGCCTCCTTGATAGCTGCTTTTGAGGACTAAGTCAAGCGGTCTTCTGACCACACCAGATTATCTGAAACAGAATGGAATAGGACCTCATTCTACCTCCTTTTGCTTTATTTAGCACCTTTTCCATCGGCTTTACTTTTCTTCACCAATCTCGTAGATCTTATTAGTCAACTAGAGAGAGCTAACCGGTTATTTTTCATCATACTGAACTTGACAAAAGTGAAGACGACTGGCTTCAAGTGGTATATTGAAGCCTGGTGGAAACTATTTAGTCCCTCTGATGAGGTGGCATCCAAATAAAGGGAACAAGGAATAAATAAAATTGCCTGGCTGGAGAACTAGGCCTCGGATTCTTACTGAACAGCAAAAAAGAAGTTAATATAAAGGTAGAGTTTGCATGTTTTAAAATGCTTCCACCTGCAGGTAAAACAGGTAGAAAATCCACTCAGACACGGCTCAAAGATGTAAGTGAAGAAATCTGTGAAGCAGGATGGCAAGCAAGAGGATTTAAAAGATTCCATTGCTTCAGGATTCCATTGCTTCAAGACTTCACTGGGTTTTTGCAGTGAGGGGAGGGAGGACATGAAGACATTGCTGTGGCTAACGTACAGGTTAGGTCCTCACGTGTTGAAATAAAACCGTGCCCCAGTGAGCTGTAGGCTCCTAACATATAACAAAATAGAAATTAATATAAAGGCACAGTTAACAAGAGTTTGACTACTGAATGGCACAGTTCTTCACCTCTGTCAAAATTCTCATTTAGAGGATGCTTATTCTTTCCAACAGATATGAGTGAAATGTTTCTGGGTCAGGCAAAGATAAGAATACAGCTGCATGTACATTTTTAACCCCGTTCAGAAAAGATTGAATTAAATGAGGAAGAACCAACCCAAATATTGCTTTGTTTCTTATTTCTCCTCTCTTTGACTTGCAAAGAGTTTAGATAAAATGATCTTTTTTATATAGTCTGAAAGATGGTTTCTTTTTTGTACTCTGAGTGACTACCCAGGAGAAGAGAGGGAGTGTTCATAATCAGCTCACTTCATAGCATTAAGAGCTTCCAGGCAAGGCAGCTCAGTTGTGCTTTTGGCTTTGATATATTAATGGAATTTCATGGGCAGTGAAAAGGATCCTCCATTTGAAACTTTCCTGTACTTTCTCAGCACTTTTTCCACTTTCTTTCCTGTAATTAAAGTATATTTTAAAAAGTGGTATAGCCCAGAACACCTTTTGGTTAATAGAGCAGGGCATGTTCCATTTGGAAGCACCCGAGAATTACATCTCACTGCTCGCTGACATTTCAGAACAATGTGTGATTGATATGGACAAAATCACATCTGACTTCTTTCCTCGGGGGCTAAAATTTTTTAAGATGATCCAAAGTTAATTTCTCACATCTTGGCATCCACTGAATGACAACCTCAACTTCCAACTAAGCATCTGTCAAGACAAAATTGCTTGGTTTCACTTTGAATTGGATTCTGGCTGGACAGACCCTATGGAAGTGACATGGTACGTCTTGGTTTGGTAATCTAGAAAGAACTTTGAACTGAGCAATCCTGAGGGAGTATACAAGGTCCTTGTTGTTGTTTATTTTGCCACCTGTATTCTGGACCATGCTGCTCCTGGTTGGTTAAGACCTCCCAAAAGTTTCATGCGGTTGGACTCAAGCAGTGGTTAATGCCTGTTTGCTGGTAATGGTGAAAGAGGTGATAATACACGCCCTTTTCAATAGGCCATTCTTTAGTCCAATCTTTGACCCTCCCTTTTTTAGGGACGTTTGTAGAGAGAGTGGTAGGTGCCCAATTCAGAGGGTCCTTTATGAAATGATTATCTAGACCCTTTTCAGTCAGGCTTCATGCTGGGTTATAACAACACTGAAATGGCATTGGTCACAATTTATGGATGACTTCTGGAGGGTTTGGTGTGTCCATCTTGGCCATCCTGAATTTCTTGGTGGCTTTTAATACCAACAACTATGATATCCTTCTGGTACAGCTCTAGAAGTTGAGAGTAGGATAAACGTTTTTGCAATGGTTCTCCTCCTTCCTTGGTGGCCAGTTCCAGTTGAGGTTGAGGGGAGGGAGGAGGATAGCCCTAGGCTTATCTTAAGTGAGATACCTCAATCTCTTCTCACCTCTCCTATTTAATATCTAAATGAAGCTGCAGCATGGAGTGTGGTATCATCAGTCATCAGGTGATAGCTTACACACCCCTAGTGCAGGTCAAACAGAAGTTACCATTTAACCCAGCATCTGTATGATGTAAGGGCCAGAATGAGGAGGAACTGCCTGTGACTCAACCTTAGCAAACCAGAGGGAGTTTTTGTTTCCCCCCTCAGGGGTCCACTGAGTTGTCCCCTTTGACTCTTCATGAGGTTGCACTCCCTCAGACAGCTGGTGATTTAAGGATACTCTTGACCTGCAGTTCTTGTTTGAGAACCAAGTAGCAGCCATAATTAGAAGAGCCTTTGTATAAATTCATCTCATGGACCAAATGTGCCCATTCCTAGATAGAGGAGTGTTGCTCACCTTCATTCAGGCCTTAGTTACTTCCTGCCTAGATTACTGCAATGTGCTCTACATGGAACCTCCTCAAAAACTACCTGGAAGTTACAACCACTCCAAAATGCAGAGGCCCCTATAATTCTGGGTACCTCACATTTTGCCCAAGCTAGCCCGCTGTGGCACAAACTGCAATGGCTTTCAGTCTCTTTCCAGGTACAATTCAATATCACCTTAAAAGCCTTCAATAATAGGTGGACAGATTATTCCTGAGATGATCCTGAGGGCACCTTTTCATCACACCAGGTTAGATAGGGTGGTTATACTTCAGGTGTCTTCTCCGAGATCCCATCATTTGCTGCAACCTTTGAGGCGAGTACTGTACTGCAAATGATTGATTCTTAAAAAATAAATAGGAAGAAAAATCTTTGGGTATTTTTACGAGTTTAAACACTGAGGTTAACATTCTGAACTTCTATACCAAAGAGTCCTGCTGCTGGGTAAATAAAGTGTAAACATTTTGTTCTTCCCAGTCAGTGATCATGCAGATCTGTAGATAAAGGAGTCACGAAAAAAAAAATGTTTATAAGGCATTTACCATCAGAGTTCTGTTTCCCACTCAAAAAGGATGAAGTTGCAGATTAAAACTCCCCGTCTCCATCTTCCTCCCCCTGCTCTACAGTACAAATCAAAGTGCACCACATTTATAGCATTCCTTTTAAGAGGAATGGTTCTGCCCTTTCTAACGTTGCTAGGCATAGATTATTATGATAAATGGATGCCTGCAAGACATGTTCCTGGAATGAACAAGGAGCCAGCAAGGAAACTAATCTGTTTTGTCTGTTACTTCTCTCTGGTTGAGCAGAGCAGATTGTTTTAATCACCACTTAGCACTTGCGCAATGAAAGCTCCAGGCTTTCAGCTGAGGACTCAGCAGCTGAATGAATCCTTTGACTCAGCAACCTCTTTGTGTCCTGCAATCTCTGTTTCTTAGCATAAGAAGAAAAGCCTTTTTTAAACAAAGGAAGCAGAGACCTCATAGAATCATAGAGGCAGAAAGGGCTATTAAGTCTACTCTTCTGCTCAGTGCAGGGATCCAAATTGAGGCATCCAAAAAATGTGTCTGTCTAGCCTTTGGTTGAACTCATCTATGAAGGGGATATTGCTTCCACTATCCAGTTGCTTTGTTAGGAATCTCCCCTCACCTTCTCCAAATTTCAATTAGGGTCTACCTTCCTGTAATTTAAATGCATTATTCCATGCTTGGCACTCTGGAACAAGACAGATCAGATGTTTCGGCACTGCTGTGATACTTTTCGAAACACATCTTAGAGTTCTACTGCTTTCCTAAGGAGTGGATGTTCACATAGGTGCCTAGAAAGCTACAATACACCGTTATGATGACAATTGAGATCAGGATGCAGTAAAAAATAAACCATGATGTCACATGATCTCATTGCTTAGTAACAACAATTCTGGCAGTTCTGGTTGCTGTCATAACTCCAAAATGCACAGGTCATTAAATGGGAAGTAGAAGTTCCAAGTAAGAGCCCAGGGGTGCCACAAGAGTGGAAGTGCTGTGGGGTAGGGAGGCTGGAAAGGGCCTCTACAGATCATGCATGAGCCTGGGGATGGCTTGGGAGGCCTCATGGAGACTGTGCACATGAACACGGAAGACCAAGGCTGTGAAAAGGCTGGGAGAGCTTACTAGAACAATTTGTGACATTTCCTGCAGGCTTCCCCATTGATTTTGCTTGTGGGAAACTGACAGGGAAAGTTGCAAATGGTGATCACGTGACAATAAGTGTGAGCTGGTTGCCAAGCACTGGAACGGTAATCACATGAACCTCAAAGATGCTATAGTAGCAGGAATTTTGAGAACTGGTTGTATGTACCACTTGTTCAGCACTTTCACAATTTTGAATGATTGTTGAAAAAGTAGTTGATATGGGAAGAGTACATGTAATTTCTTACCTGCCTCTTATATAAAATTGAATAAAGCATTGAACTAGAACTGAAAGGGAAATTGCTTCTAGACAGAGCATAACATTGCAGCCCATCAAATCACCCTGGTCTTTCAAGAAAGAAGCAGGAACCCAGGGGAGAAAGTTTCCAATGCAACATCTTGGTCAATTCAATGTGGCAGTTATGTATAGGAAGCTACTTATATGAGAAAATATTACAAATACCCTAATATAATACAATATTTTGAGCTTGTGTTCTCATTTAAGGACACCGCAATAGCAGTGCAAAAGACTGGACATGACTATTTATGTGCTATTAAGTTGTTGTCCATGCTTACTGATCACACAGATAGATTTTCTCTATGATAAATCTGACCCTATTCTGGTCTTTCAAGTCTTTCAATGGTGTACACATTATAATTGAGTCTATCCACTTAGCTGCTGGATCATCATCTTCTTTCTTTCAACCTTCTCCAGCATTAGAGCTTCTAATGAGAGCTACGCCTTTGCATAATGGGTCTGAAGTAGAATAATTTGAGCCTAGTTATTTGTGTGTCAAATAAAAAATCTTATGTTGATTTGTTCAATGATTCATTTCTTTGTTTTCTTGGCTGTCCATGGTATTAACAAAGTTCAGAAGTATCACTACTCTTCCCATCTTGTTTCCTCAAAGTCCAATTTTCACTTCTACAGAGAATTCCAAGGAAAACCATGGCTTGTAAGATTCTGATATTTGTAGATATGGACATGACATTTAAATATCTTTTCCCAGGCCTTCATGGCTGCTTTATCAAGTGTTGGTCTATGGTGTATTTCTTGATTATTTGTTCCTTTAGTGTTGATGGTTGATTCAAAAGACAGAAAGTATCTACTGCTTCAATACCTTCACTGACAGTTCTCAGGCTTTTTCTACCTACAATTTGGTCTTGTTTACATTTAAATCATAGCCCCATTTTTTTCACTGTGCTTCATGACTTTTATCACTACAGTTTGCAGACCCTTTGCATTTTTGAGTTTCAGGGTAGTGCCATCCACATAGCACATGTTATTGATGTTTCTAATATCCTCCAAGCCAACATTATAGCACACACAGTCCAAATTGGCATCAGAGAACAGAGTAGAAGATTAATTCAGCAAAGGTCAAGTATTCAGTATACAAAAGATGTGAATTCACAAATGCTAGAAATCAAGAAATGAAAGTCATGAAGCAAGCACCCATTTACCAGCATAGGTAGATAAATTCTAAAATTGTATAGAAAATGTGGCGCAGCTCAGTTCTATAAGGAGGGAGGATGGGAAGACAGCCTACTCAAGGTTCTCTCTTCCAGCAACAAAACTGAATCTTAGAGAACATAAAGACTGAGCACCTATGAAACAAAACCTTTTACATTATCCCACTTCTCTTTTGATGAGACAGAAAGCATATAAGCGTCTCTATCCTATTCAATATGCCATGAACTCAAGTCTGATTTTCTTTTTGTATCTTTCAATGCATTAGCTGATGAACTGACAGAAGCAAAGGAAGCTAAATGACAAATGGAAAGAAGCATAGACAACATAGTTAATAGGCTCTGGGTTTTTGCACCAATTGAATCAAATGTCTAAGAGAAGAAAGTTGGGTAAGCAAATAATATGAGAAAGGATGAAAGAAGATGGAGACATAAAGTTTTCAAAGACAGATGCACAAAGAAAATCTATCCAATTGAAAACAATTCTTTGTAAACGTCATGGGTATTGGAAGGCTTTGTGTTCAGATATAGAGAAGAGCAAGCCTTTGAATCTCTCCAATGAAGTATTTCTCAATGTCAATTTGCACAATATTTTTGCATAACTGCGCATTCCACACAGATGATGGCAAATGGGTTTTATTTATGCTCAGAATGGATAACAACAGGGCTTCCAGCCATAGGCAGCTCATAGTCACAAGGCAAATGTTGCATCAGGCAAGGAGAGGCAGAGGTGAATTGTAAATAGCCTTGGTTTGCAAAAAAAAATAAAAACCACAAGCATGTGTTTGCCATTTATCAATATGCTACTTAAGAAATTGACAACAGGAAAATGTTTTTTGTTCTTGATTTTTTTCACATAAAGCAATTGTATAGAATTAGACATTTTAATGTATTTTCCTACAGCTGAAGTTATATAACGCACTGATACAGGCACATTTCCATTAATGGAAAAGGTAAGCAATTCCATGAAGATTCATTGCTATTGGAACAGAATAAAGCACCATGAATGACAGATTTAAATGAGATGCTAAAGTGACAAAAAACGTGAGGAAACAAGAAATTGGCATTTTACTTCGAAGTGTGAAATGGTTGAGACATAGAGTACAAAAGCTGGTGGGAAAAATAATATTACACCCTTTCCTACTGAGAAATAAAAGAATATCTCTGAAGTAGCTATTCTGATCTTGTTAGCAGCAACGGTAAACTCACAAAAATATTTTAGCACTGTTTTATGAGAAAACAAACTTACTACAAGAATGCAGACTTAAAGATATGCTCCATAGCCACTCTACTGAGAGAATTTTGACAGCTGTGAAGTGACAGAAAACATACTAGCAAATCAAATCGACAGCTTCAACACAAGGATAATATTTGTAGTCCAGGATTGAATTGTGAGGTTTTTGGTGCTCTCTGAGCTTGGTTGTTTCCTTGCAGATGTTTTATTACAAAAGTAATAAAATTATCAGTAGTTGGTAATGCAAGAAAACAAGTAAGCTTAGAGAACGTCAAGAACCTCAGAATCTTCCCTTTACATTGTCAACCTATAATAGTCTATTCTTCTTCCATCACTGGGTATTTCAGTTGGAGAAAGGTCAGATTAACATCTGCAAGGTTATCTATTAAATTTAGTTGTGATAGAAAGTTTATGTTTTTGACCGATCAGATAAAATACAATAACTTGGGTAGTAAAACAATTCTAATTTCTCCCCTTTATTTTTATCATTAATAGAATATGATGGTCATCTCTACAGCTCTCACATCCTCCCTGTGTTTATTTTCAAAAGAGGATGGAATGTAGCTAATCACCCAGTGGCCCTAACAGTGAGGAAGCTTATTTGTATCTCTGTCAGAAATAGTACTTCTTCTGCTGATACAACAGTCTACATATTCCAAAACGCAGTAGCTACTTAATTCCCCAAAGAGCTAATCAAAGGTTAAAACTTAGCAAACCCCTTCCATAGTAGCAAAACCTGGCTTAGAAATACATGAGATCAGACTCCAAAGCAATTAGTTGCAGTCAACTTGGGTTCAGCTCCAGGCAACAGCATGAATATTCATCATCTTGACTTAACTTCAGTAAACTTTCTTAATATTTGGAACTCCACTATCACTTTGAGAATTCCCTGAAGAAGAGTGAAATATTTCTCTATTTCTTGATATTATATACAAGAGGTTATCACCCTCTGTTATCTTTATGAAGATGATAGATAACTTTTTGTGTACAATTTTCAGAAATATAACAGTTTGGGTTAAAAAAAAATAGGCTTCACGTTTGTCTGAGGTAATTTATCATAAACTGTTGCATAGCAGTGGTATCTCAGTACTTATTGTTAATTAGTTCCAGGAGTCATGATGAGTACCAAAAACGATGACTATCCAACACATTTTTCCTATAAGGAATAATGAAGTGAGTCACAAGGCAGCCAACACCAGCAAGTTCTAGTTTGTGCATTGAAAACCAAACAAACAATGAGTACTGAGACAAAAAAATTGTGTCAAAATGCATTGAGCATCAAATTTGATGAGTTTCAAAACTGCTGAATACCAAAGTACCACTGTGTTTATTTTTTCTTAATACAATGTTATTGGGAAAATGTCTATTTTCTATGTATAATGGATAGATCTGACATTCATTTTTACATTTCATTTTTCACTGCTGAAAATGTGTGTGTTGTCATTCTCTCTCTCTCTCTCTCACACACACACACACAGAAAACACAATATCTTATTTATAACAACTTACTCTTTAGGAGGATTTAGGTCCTCTGGCCTTGTCTCAAAAAACTGAAGAACCTCATCACACTGAGAGATGTATGGTGGCAGCTGGATCAGTGCCTGAAAATCAAATAAACCTGTGATTTATACAAACATTGCATTTAATCAAAATAGAAAGCAGCTGGTAATGCATCAAAAGTTGGCTGTCAGCTTTATTAGACATGAAGGGACATTTTAATGGGAAAAGGATAACATGGACCCCATTTCTACTGCCTGGTAAGAGTTGAAGGTTTAGAGATAGAGAAAAAAACATGGGTTACTGACTGAACAAAGACCAGAACATTGCTTGGAAGAATTGAAGAGATAGCAAAAAAAAACCTGTTTATGTATAAAGTGGAAACATTGGTTTGAAGAAAAGTTGATTGAAAATTATTGGTTCAAAGTTGAACTATGGGTTCAACTATAAGTCTTGATCCTAACATTATGCCATATATTTGAGTTCCTGGGCAAGTTACTTTTCTTTTAATTCACCCATCTGATAAGGTTTATCATTAGTATTGCCTATCATCTTGTGAATGGATACACATGACATTTTTACAAAATTAAACTTTTAAAGAGATTGAAGAGCTGCAGTTCCTAATATTTAGTTTTTCCTAATGTTCAGGGATATTTCAAATACATTTTTATGCTGTACATATTCTTCTAGAAACCTTATTAATCTCTTTTACAGACTACTTTAACTGTCAACAGAATTTCATAGATGATTAGGACAGAGAATGAAAGAAAGTGGTTTGTTTAAAGGCATATAGAGAAATAATGGCAAGGTCAACCCACTTTGTCATCTGAAGTAGCAAAACTGCCATTTTGTCTTCCTTGCTTTCGTATTCTTGAAAACCTATCCACATGCTACTGTATGTAAAGCATGACCTCTTGTTTAATGCAATGTGTAAATTTAATTTAAGATTTAGTCAACAAACCACAGCATAATAGAAAGCCACTGTCTAAAGTGTGAATAACTATTTCCTGAAAGCAGAGAAAGACTCTTAACCGTTTCTCAGACTAAATATTTCCTGAGAACATTATGGAAGAGAAACAGAGAATCTAGTTAGTAAAAAGGAACACAAAGTTTAAGTTTAGTTTTAATTTGACTATGCTATCTTAATTTTTTCATATATCCAGATTTTTTTAAAAACTTTCATGGATCTACTTCAAATGGCTCAATTACTAGCTGGATCACTCCAGAACTCCAATATAGAAAGTACAAATTCTGCTAAATCTTTCTTCTCAGACTCTTTATTTATTTTCTTCCATAAAATTTAAATCTAGCTTTCAAAATATTATGTTATGTGATAGATCTGAGTCAATTAGCTCATATCATCACTTTGAACATTTACTTTTCTCTCCTTTCTTCTGTTAGTCCTTTGGGGTAGACTCTCAATCATAAAACAGATCCTACAGAAATATAATTAACTAGAACTAGAACTGTAGTTAACTGAGATAGGTTATAGTAACAAGATCTTGCAAGCCTGATTGTGCTTTACCTTCCTACTAAGAGATCTGTATTAGCTTTCTATAATCTTAAGCCCTTCAAATATTTTTGGAAACCAATTTGGAGAATTCCTACTCAGTTAAGTCTGGAAACAGAGCCACAACCGTTCTAGAGGGTAATGAGTTGCAAAAAGCAAATCTATTCCTTTAAATTCACTTTTTAACTTTCCCAACATGCATAATACTTTCAGGCATATACTATCGGATTCTTTTTTTTTTAATTATAACAATTCCTGATAAAGATATCTTTCATAAACAAAAAGAGAAGAATTATCTACTTGAAATGAAATGATTAATTTAAAAAACTTACACAACTACACAAATGCTAAATTGATTAACATTCATGTAAATTATTTTTTATAAGCCAACAAATCTTTTTCACTGCAAAACAAAATGAGACCGTGACAGCATAAAACCTAATTTATTGGGCTATTAGATATTTTAAACCTGGAATTTGATCATTTCTTTATTTCTCTCTTTCTCATTAAAATTTCATTCACTCTTTAAAATGTATTAATAATATTCCTAGGGAAGATCTGATGAGGCAGTCAAGTTCAGTTACTGAAAACTTTAAAAAAACTTAACCAAGCTGTTCTGTCTCTGGTTTGCAAAAATGACAGCTCATTGACTCACACAAAGATAGTATGTTCATATGGAACAAAACATTGATCAACCTGTTTTAAATGGTGAGTGGAACCCATTATTTATTTATTTACAGGAAGAAATTTATAATTTTCCTACACAATATTTTTAAAATTCATTTTAACGATGCTGCCTAACTCCAATTCATTCTACATGTTGCAATTAGTATCAGATCAATTTCTGATCATTGGACTGTTATATACTGAACACAGTGGAAATTCAGCGGATTGCGAGGACGATCATTATAACCCCGCTGGTCTTAAGAAATATTTGAGAATTAGGGTCATCAAATATTGAAAATATTTGCGATAGGCCTGTATTATATTGGAAAATGTTTGGTATAGGTAGCCCTCAACTTACAACAGTTTATTTAGCGACTTACAATGGCCCTGAAAAAGGTGACTTATTGACCATTTTTCACCCTTATGACTATTGCAGCATCCCCCATGGTTATGTGATTTACATTCAGATGCTTGGCAACTGGTTCATATTTCTATTGCAGTGTCCCGGGGTCATGTGATTAACTTTTTGCAACCTTCTGACAAGCACAGCCAATGGGGAAACCAGATTCACTTAACAATTGTGTTTCTAACTTGACAACTGCAATGATTCACTTAACAAATGTGGCAAAATTCACGGAACAAATTCATCACTTCTAAACATACATTTTGGACTCAATTTTGGTCATAGATCGAGGGCTACCATATTTCATGGCATAAGTTATTTAGACTGGATAAATGGCAAAGATACCATATACAAGGGGTTTTTCTTGGCCTTAGAACAAGCATAGTTTGTTGTCGTGTTCTTCGGTATTTTTTTAAATGTCTAGTCTTTCAATATTTGAGGGTCTGTCACATAGAAGAAGGGGTCAATCTGTTGTCAAATGCACCTGAAGGCAGGGCAAGAAGTAATAAATAGAAACTTACCAAGGGGAGATCCAAAATTGAACTTAGAGGAGAAATTTCCTGACAGTGAAAGCAATTAATTAGTGGAATGGTTTTCTTCCAGAGGTTGTGGGTGCTCCATCAGTGGAGGTTTTTAGGAAGGGATTGGGTAGCCATTTGTCTGGAATTTTATAAGGTCTTCTCCTGGAGTAGGCGATTGGACTAGAAGACCTCCAAGTTGCCTTTCAACTATATATTCTATATTCTGCTTAGCATTTGGGATCAGCCAATACCAACATTATGGTAAATCTAATTTTGATGTATGTAGGCTTTCCCACCCAATGGTCAAAAACATGTGATAAAATTCATTCTGAGGATGCTCAACTTTTTTTCTATTAAAAGTAAGGATGTTTAACTTTTCTATTCTATTTCTATTAAATCTCCAGTTCCTATGCAATAGCTACTTCCTCTTGGGTTTTTTTTTGCTATGATACTACATTATATGAAGAATGTATCATTTATTTTCATGAAAATATTATAAGATTATCCTTGGAAATGATACTCCCCCTTTTTTCTCTCTCCCAAGAAAGAAAAAATAAGAAAAGTGATAGTTGCTTATACAGCTTGTCAAAAGGACGTGGTTAATCTTAATTCATGCAGCATTCAGCAACATTGGCTAAATATCCACAACCACAGCCATTTCCAGGTTTTATTTTGCTTTTACTTACATGAAAAGATTTCCCCCCATCTCTCATGAGAGAAACCACTAAACCAAGGATAGCAGTACTGCTGTAGTGGTACTCATACTGGAAAAAACTAAAATTGCTCACATTTAGGTTTTATAGCATTTCTACTACCCTCTCTCCCATATGCACCATTAGTTGGAAGGCAGGGCAGAGTTTACCCTTGACTACATGAGACTTACCAACTAAAAGAAGAATGCTAGAGTAGCCCATATAACAATTATTATTTTGCTAAATGGATTTGGTATATTTAATCTGAAGACCTGGAATTGTTATTTAGAAGATGATTCAATTTGCATACCATTGTCCCTTCTGTGTATTTTTCCCAAAGAAGCAGGTATTTCAGAAACATATTAAATAATATGCAATTTACTTGGGACTGCAAAAACAAATTATGTTGTAAACCAAATACGCAAATAATAAAAAAGCCAGAATAATTTCTTCCTGTAGTTTGCAAATTATTGATGAGAACTGAAACCTATCTGAATTTTCTGCAGCCATATCATATTGTGGAATCATGTTCAGTTCACAATCAACTATTTTTTCAAGTTCTTTCTCAAAAGTACCATTACTAAGTCACATATCTCCCACACAATAGCTATTGGGTTTTTTAATTTTTATTTTGCACAAGAGTTTTGCATTTGTCCTCATCAAATTTCATTAAAAAGGGCCTAGTTACTTGCAGGACTGCATTCTACCAACAGACACCTTCCGCTGACCTGTACGCTCTCACAGAGTGGGCCTCCTCAGGGTGCCGCCGGTCAGACAATGTCGGCTGGTGACCCCCAGGGGGAGAGCCTTCTCTGTGGCGGCACCCACCCTCTGGAATGATCTCCCCCCTGCAATATGTACTATTCCTGACCTTCGGACCTTCCACTGTGCCCTGAAGACCCATTTATTCCAACAGGCTGGCTTGGCCTAGCTGTGTCCCATTCGTCCTGTTTTAATTTGGGGTTGAAACTGGTTTTAAATATTTTAATTAATTTTATGGTTTAGATGGATGTCATTTTATT
>JANHFO010002000.1:176858-187734 GCA_032468095.1 Pareas carinatus | reverse complement strand
ACTCGGATTTGCCTCCCACCCCCTCGGACGGAGCTTTTATGGCTTGGAATCTGGAACTGCCTTTGAACCTTGTTTGACTTTGCCCTGGCCGAGCGGCCCAGAACAATGATATAGATCCTGATTCAAAGTCTAGTCAAGCAATGGCAATTTTAGGATGCATGCATGTTTATTTGCTACAGTTGTAATCATTTAGACTTTTGCAGCTTACTAATTATACCTTTAGTGGAGGTTCAGTGCTGCAAGAGGAAAGATATATATATATGTACAATAGACTGGAATGGTGGGAAAGCATTCAGTATTATTTGGCATAGGAGACTAATAAGTCTACTCATGATTTTAAAAAGACATTAAAATTCAATATTGTACCAAATCTATCAATTTCCTGTTCTCTCACTTGCCAGTGGGAAAAAATATCAGTTTTTCTGTTTTAAACTCAGGATCTTTTCCAAGTTCTTTAAACTATCTTTTGGAAGTTTTAACATAGGATCATAATACTGAAAAGGGTGATTCAGGCCTCCAGACACCATGCTGGTCGATCTTTGGGTGCCATGCTGGCAATACCACAGGTACTCCTGCCACCCGAGCAGACCCTGGGTGGCACACACAGATCTTCTGGCAGCCCACCAGTGGGCCGGGGCCCACAGGTTGGTGACCACTAACTTATAGGACAATGTAACTTTTAAGAATTTGTGTTTTCTTCTAGCTATAGTCTATGGTCACTATGTCTCACTTTCTACTAGGTGATGATGCTACTGGGTTGTTTTGGAAACTTTGCACAATATCTAAATTTTTATAAGGCCCAGACTTGGAGAAAATTACTAGATAATCTTGACAATATTTTCAACTTTTCCTTGGAAAACTTGTAAACAATGGAAGATAGGTTGGATAGTCTTGCTTCTTGACCTGCAAAAGCCTTATGGACAATTTCCTCCTAGTGGTTCTTTCCTGATTTGAGAAGCATGAGAAACTAGGGAGACTGTTGAATTGTTGTACATGAAAAAGAGGACGTTCATACATACTACTTGACCTCATTGTAACCAAAGTATAACACTTCTACCATGAAGACTTCATCAAGATTTTCTTACTTGACAAAATTCAAAAGCAATTTGTTTCCCATCAAACTGAAAAATGGTCCAGAAAAACTGTAGAAGAATTTTTGGAACAGCTCTACTTAAGATTTGCATTTATATTCCATTACATAATAGAACTGAAAATGGTGCAGCCACTTAACTACTCTCTACCAGAATTTTATGCTTCCCTTATTTCTACTTCACTTCTATGAAACTGAGTTAGAAAAGACAAATCTCTCTTTTTCTAAATGCAATAATTGCTTGGCTACTAGGAATATAAACTAATAATTTAACAATTTTATTAGATTATTACTTGAATTAAATATAAGAAAGAGATAGATTGATAAACCAACAGATAAGTGGATCTTCATATTTTTATAAGTTAGTGAAATATGCTGCCTGCGTGGTTTGCTAATGAACAACATTTATGTGCTCAGAAGTAACTGAATTAACCTAGTAGCGACTAAAAATATCTATTGAAGAATTTATGTTGTATTGGAAAGTAGCTAATCACAAAACGACAAGTGGAAAAGTTAAAATGCGAAGCATGGGCAGCACTAGCTATTGTATCTGTGATAAATACTTGGAGACATTGTCCTGAAAAATTGAAGTCTTGACACTATAGGAAGAAGTCTGTTTAGGAGAGAGGTCACAGTGATATAAAAATAACTAACCAGCAACTAAGCATGTTTTTAATATATCAAATTCTACTGACGGTTACAAAAAAATACCCTAGAATTTACAGAACTAATTCTACTTCTGACCCACATAATATAATGCACAGTCCCTCGGTCATTGTAGAGGAACCCACAAGGAGATCCATTCACCTGAATCTGCAAAAGCATAAATGTTGATAAGCACCTGCTAAACATCAAACCTGAGAGGTCTGTGTAACTTAGCAGCACAGAAGATGTGGAGCCCTATAGCAGCTGCAGCGTTTGAATATTTTCCAACATTAGACACGATTTAGATGTGAAACCTGATTTGCAAAACCCTACATGCATTTGGCACACAGTTATGGGGGAAGCGGCACAATCTGGGATTGGCTAGGAGATAGCAAAAAAAATAATGGTAAGAAAATCCCGATGTTGGAATGACATGTTCTGAAACAATCCCTGCATAGTTTCAGATGATTTTCTCCCTCCTATTCCCTTTACTATTTCAAGCAGAATGTCTCAAAGAAAATAGGAAGGCGGGAAATAATGACACAACCTTTGTCTTTTATCTCCGAGAAAGAGTGATGGAGAGAGAACAAGAGAGAAAGAAAATGGCTTAAGACATTTTCTTTCTGTCTTTCCTCCAATTTGATTAGATAATGAGGCATCGAAGAGGCAACCTACAAATGCAAATGTAAATCCTGATGCACAGGAAGATTTTAAGATGTCAGTCAAAAAGAGGTGATTACTGCCTAATTATTGTCTCAGGGAGTAACACTATGCTGCATGGAAAGCAGGGAACAAGTGATAGTTTAGAGTGAAAAATCCAAGATGCAGTATTATCTGTACCTGGCAGCTAATTTACATAAGCTTCTTTCTTTAACATTATGCTCAATACAATTCTTTGGGTTCTTTTTTAAAGAAAGCTTTAACTTCCCTGTGGCTACGTTTATATCTGAGAATACCAAGATTGTGAAATATGAATACAGCCATCTGAAATTTTTCCATTATGACTAAGCCTCTCTCTTACCATGTGGGAAGTACCCTTGCCAGAGTAAGTAACCAGGAAGAATTTTCCAGGGATGCTTCCCTTTTTGTAAATAACAAAACCAAACCACACATGTACAGATAGATCCAGAGGGCAGTCACGAAGATGAAGAATGAATACAAAACAGAACATTTAGACATTATAGTCTAAAGAAAATATAAATAAGCAGCGATTCCCATAGATATCCTCAAATACCCTTGAGAGGATGTTTCGCAGATAGCAAATAACAAACAAAGAAGGAAAAATCAAGGGACAGAGTTCAAATGGCAAGGAAAAGCTTTTCAAAAGAACAGTAGGTTGAATCACACCACGCACAAACTTATGCCCTGGTCCTAGGTGGGCTTCCTGTCGGCTTCCTAGAGCAAATTTCAGACTGTTTTAAAGTTTTATTTTGCATAGTTGTAATATTTTAATTAGTTTTCTGTTTATCTTTTTCTAATCTGTAAGCTGCTCAGCGTCACCTGATAAGGTAGTTGGACCGCGTAAAAATTTAATAAATAAGTAAATAAATAAAAATTTGAAACTGAAGTGCGTGTAGGACCGTCTGCTTCAGCCAATTTTATCCAACCCAACTTGGACGTCCTGAGAAAACCTGTTTGTGGTTCCACAGTTTCATGATGTGAGAATTATGGAAACCTGCAGGCAGTGTTTCTATGTGTTTGTATCTATGTCTGTGTGCATCTGCCATAAAGAGAGTTATTTCAAAGAGGCTTTGGCATGAGTTGATGCCGTCATTTGCTGATGGATTTATACCTAATTAGAGATTGGTTAATTTTTATTTCTGTAGTCTTTTTCTGTAGTTAATTTTTATTTTTGTAGGCTATAAACATTTTATTGCATCTTATAGGCATATTATAAACTAGCAAGCACTAATTCATCATTCTTGTTGATATCAAATTAGGCTGTATTTGTAGCCATAGGAACCTGTAGATTGTGATTTCTAGTCCCACCTTAGGCATGAAAGCCGGTTGCGTGATTTTGGGCCAATCATTGTCTCTCAGCCCAACCAATCTCACAAGGTGGTTGATGTGGGGGAAAGGAGAGGAAGAAAGAGTATTATGCGTGTTTGCCACCTTGAGTTACTTCTAAAGTAATAACTAATAAATAAACAAATTCTTCTTCAACTTTTGTGGAAGGTTGTCCTAGATATTTATGGCCTATTTCAAAATGACAATGATCAACTCACATAGGTACAGAGAGAACTGCACAACTTTTCAGTGCCCAAGGGAGAAACTTCTCAACATTATTAAGCTACTAGCTTTTTGTACCCGAGTTCTGTTACGGGTTTTTTAAAAATTCTGCATCCTCTCTATTTCTTCTCTTTGTCACCCTCTTTCATCTTCTCCCCCCCTGCCCCTCTTTATCTCTCTCTTTCTCCTTCTTATTTCTCTGTCCCAGCTTCTCCATCTCCACTCCCCCCTCTGTCTTTCTCCTTCTTTGCTTCTCTGATCTTCCTGGCCAAAAGATCAGTATAACGCTTTCAGCTGGCCACTGATTTAACGCGTCTCTTGTTAGTTCCGATCACGGAAAGAAGCTGGAGAAAAACCTCAGTGAATCGCAACAGCGTTTATTAACAAAGTAACAGACAAATTGTAGCCAGCAACAAGCTGGTTATTCTGACAGTCTTTTATAATAAGTTGGGCTGGTGCAACAGCCAATCACTGGGTCAAGCTGGATGGTCTTCAAAATGTCTGAGTAGTTGAGAGGGGGGAAAACAGTTCCCAACATCTGCTGACCACTTAATTAGGTCAGACAGCCAGGAGTCACGCTTGACCAGCAGACTCCCAGGATCCAGCAAGGAGCCTCGCTTGACCAACAGACTCTTAGGATTCAGCACTTATGACTCCATAATACCTTTGCCCCACGTTTTTCATAAGGACCTACCTTATCCTCCTTCAGACCTGCTCTCTTAATCTGGATTAATGGAAAGGGGACACAAAACTTCATTTAAGTTAATGTCTTGCCTATAAAATTAAAAAATCCAAGGAAGGTATTGTTGCAAATGTATGTAAGAGATAAAAAGACCCAAAAAATATGAGCAAACTTCAGCATCAGTAGACAAGTTCCACAACAAATATATGCAGACTAAAATAACTCTCCAGATATGTAGATTGCACCTCCTAAAATTCCTCAGACAGCATGGCTGTTATTGAGAATTTGGAGATTTGAAAGTCTGCCCAACAGGATGGCATCTAGGATTGAAGAAAGCTATTTTATGGAAAGATTTCACATATGGATGACTGGATTTAAATAGAAGAAGGTTTTAGGGAAGGGATTAGAAAGCTGACATAAAAAATATTTGGAAAAATAATTTCTTGTGTTGAAAAGATAGAGAATTGGGAAGGAATGTCTGCCACAAAGTCACTTTCTGTATTTGTTCCACCAGAGCTTTTTAAATATTTCTCTGTGGATGAGAGAGAACTCAGAAAGGACAGACTATTATCCAAGATTCAACTTCCTAAAAGAACTGGCATCGGAGAGTTTCTTACAAACCATTGTTCATCATTAGACCTTAATCTGACAGTCATTCGATTCTTCCTCCCTTTTTGTTCATTGCCCTGGTACTTTCCATTTATGGACTAATGTGATAGGTTTTTTTTTTGCAGACATACCAAAAGTCTATTTACTGTCCATCCAAAAGCTGTAGAAAAATCCAGAATTCAGGAACCGTGCCTTAGAAAACCACAGAAAGCAGTTCAAAGTATGGGATGTATCTAAATTCTGTATGTTCCTATGGTATTTGACGGAAGGCATTTAATCTAGTCTTTCTCAATCTTGGGCTCTCCATGTGTGCCTGGCAATTCTTAGATCGAGTTAGCTGCTTAGCATGGGTTAAAATGACACTCAAATGGCAAACGTATGCCATGGCATCCTGACACAAGGCCTGCCGTCTCTCTCACTTGCATTATGACCTGATATACAAATTCAGAGAGGCGCAATGGCTCAGTGGCTTAAAAGACAGCGGAGAAGGTTTACACTCAGGCAGTTTGACCCCTACCACTATGAGATGGAGTGAGCTCCTGTTAGTTGCTTCAGCTCCCGCCAACCTAGCAAACATAAATGCAAGTAGATAAATAAGTACCACTTTTTAAAAAAACAAAATCTCTTTATTACTTACAAATTTAAAAACATCAACATTTACATACATATTTTCTTTTCTTTTTTCCCATCAATTCCTTTCATTGAGAGGTCATTTAGTTTCTATTCCTTTCCTGCATCTAAATCATTTCAACGTTTTACATTTGCCTTAACATTATTTAAGAGAAAGACGGCCAGGATGGTGCAGTAGTTAAAAGCAGCACTGCAGGCTATTTCTGCTGACTGCCATTAGGTATCAATTCAGCAGTTTGATTCTCACTGGCTCAAGGTGGACTCAGCCTTCCATCCTTCCGAGGTCGGTAAAATGAGGACCCAGATTGTTGGGGGCAAGAGGCTGACTGTGTGAACCGCTTAGAGAGTGCTGTAAAGTACTGTTAAGCGGTATATAAGTCTAAATAAATAAATAAATAAATACTGCCCCCCCAATAAGACCCAACCGGAAAATAAGCCCTAATGAGCCTTTTGGAGCAAAAATCAATATAAGACCTGGTCTTATTTTCAGGGAAACTCGGTATTAGAATAGAGTTATAAAATGTGTCTTTAAGAATATTAATTCTTACCAAAAGAACGCTGGTTCTCAAATGAGAATCTGGAGATCGGAAGAGAAATCTACCGCAAGTCTCTAACAAAGTGCACGCCATTTCGATATGGTGATGGGAGAAGTCGGAGAGGAGCATCTGTGAAAAATTTGCATCACTGTTTAAAAGGTATTTCGTGGTGAAACATTCGTGTACCGTAAGTGTTCGACATTTCTTTGAGATCTTGAGAAAGTTTATTTCTGTGCATAAAAAAAGCATGATGCTGCAATCCATTTGCATATTCTATTCCAATCTATAAGGTTAGATCTTAATGGTTTTTTTTAAAAAAAAACAGAAACGGTTAAACAATAATGCCTTGTTAGAAATAATTCTAATTACGCGCAACCTCTTTTGCCATTTACAAGTCTACTTTTGAAGCATAATCACCTCTGCAGGTAGCCCTCGACTTAAGACCACAACTTAGCCCAAAATTTCTGTTGCTAAGCGAGACATTTGTTAAGTATGCCCCATTTTACAGCCTTTCCTGCCATAGCTGCAATGTGAATCACTGCAGCTGTTAAGCTGGCAACCTGGCAAAAGGCTCACAAAAGGGGATCATGAGTCGGTTGCCAAGCAATGACCATCTGCAATGGACCTAAGCGTGAAAAACGGTCACAAGTCACTTCTTTCAGAGCCGTTGTAACTTTGAACGGTCACTAAACCAACTATTGTAAGTCGAGGACTACATGTACTTAGTAATCATAAAGGGACAGGATCTAATCAATAAACACTAACCTTCAAGCAATGCAGCGTGTCGCTTTTGGAGAACATCTTAAACTTTGTTAGCTCGCCAATGAACCGCACTGTTTTGTTCTTCGTCTCAATGTTGATCTGGTCCTTCTTTCTCACCTGAAGACAGGATGGTGGCTTATTTTCCAGACATGACAAATGTACATTTTGCTACACGCAAACAACCACAGGTTCAGCCCGACTCATTTGGAATGTGCTAAATGCGAGGAGACTTTTTTGCAGAACAAGCATTTGAGTTGGGGGCTGCCTTCACAATAGAGTGACAGAATTATACCCAGTTTCCCTGAAAATAAGACCTAAGCGGAAAAGAAGCACTAGCCTGATTTTTCAGGATGTTCGTAATAGAAGCTCTACTCCAAAAATAAGGCCCAGTTAAGATTGTCAGCCAGACGGACACACTGAATATCTATTGTATTTCCCCCAAAATAGCAGGAAAATAAGCCCTAATAGAGTAGAGTAGAGTAGAGTAGAGTAGAGTAGAGTAGAGTAGAGTAGAGTAGAGTAGAACAGAACTCTTTATTGGCCAAATGTGATTGAAAACACAAGGAATTTGTCCCTGGTGCATATGCTCTCAATATACAAATAAGCTGCAAGTGATAAATTACTATCATAACCATAAAATACATTCATCGTGCCATGATGTCATAAAACACATTCATCATGTCATAAAATACATTCATCGTGTCATCATGTCATAAAACACATTCATCATGTCATAAAATACATTCATCATGTCATCATGTCATAAAACACATTCATCATGTCATAAAATACATTCATCGTGTCATAAGAAACATTCTTGTAATAGGCATAGAACAGTCACAGAATTTTAATAAGCAATCTATGTCATACTAGGATACTAAATAACATAACTACTATAGATTGCAGGATGCAAGCAACAAGTTAATAATAGTCATACAAATAAGAGAATAATTAATAGAAAGGATGAGAAGGATAATAGTGATAATAGTGATACAGCCCTACTAGGTAGTATAACAGTGCTGTGGAAGCTAGTCGTTTAGCTGAGTGATGGCATGGGGGAAAATACTGTCCTAGTGTCTAGCTGTTTTTGCTTGCAGTGCCCTATAGCAACGTCCAGAGGGAAGAAGCTGAAACAGCTTGTGTCCAGGATACGAGGGGTTTGCAATTATTTTCTCAGCCCTCTTCCCTGGCTCGTGCAGTGTACAGGTCTTCAATGTGTTCTTTGTTTGGAGAAAAAATTAATATAAGATCCGGTCTTATTTTGGCGGAAACACAGTAGCAGAAAAATACTTCTGTGTCTTCATTCAGGTTCATACAAAGTTAGTTCCCTGGTACTGCCGTATAAATAGCGTTTAAAGGGTTCAAAAACGGCTATATTCAGAGAGACTCAACTTTTAAATGCACCTTGTGGTTTAACAAGGGTTTAAATTTATTTATTGAAGAATGTTGTTCCAGAGAACATGCTCATTAAAATTAATGCAGAAACAACAAAGAATTTAAACCATAATCAGTTGCCATTGAAAATCAGATGTGTATAAAAGAGACCTTGGAAACAAAGAAAATAGTTGCATCCACAAAGAAAGCTAATACTTCGTCTTTAGAAAAAATAATTCAAACGTTTAACTACAAAGGTCATTACTCCTTCATAAGTGAAAACCTGAAAACTATTTTTTTTGTTTTCTAGATAGCTAGTATAATTTATATCATTGTTTTATAAATTGATAGCATATAAATGTTTCTGAAGCACATATGACAGGCATGACAGCTTATTATAAAGCACTCTGATTTTAATTAATGGTTTATTGAAGTTGTTTGTAGTCCAGTACTGCTTCTGACTTATAAGAAACAAAGGTCAACTGATGAGTATATTTTGGAACATTAGTTAGATCTTCCCTGCCTGTATTTCTGGTATTTCAGTTATGAGTACCTTACAAGAAAATACTTAAGAAGATTTCAAATTTAAAAAGCAGTTATTGTTTGAGTCTTTTATCTCCAAGCTCAGTGAACATGCTAAAAATGCAAGTACCGTGTTTTCCCTGAAAATAAGACTGGGTCTTATGTTAATTTTTGTTCCAAAAGGTGCATTAGGACTTATTTTCCAGGTAGGCCTTATTTTGGGGGAAATACAGCACTAAATGCATCCATCTGGCTGATGATCTTAACTGGGCCTTATTTTGAGGTAGGGTTTCTATGATGAGCATCCAGAAAAATCATGTCAGGGTTTATTTTCCAGTTAGATCTTATTTTTAGGGAATCAGGGTACCTAAAAATTTAAACCAGCTGCCAATTCTGATTAGGACAAACCCAAATAAATCTGCAGTTTTTTAATTGCTGTTCTGGTTGTTTCTTTAAAGCCTGCAATTTAAGAGAGGCTACCATGGGGCAGTCTCTGTGGTGGCCAGAAAGGTTTGAAATTCTCAGAAAAAACAGTGCTTTCAAATAAATCTTTTCACACGCAAGGTTCAGAAATAAGTCCAATCATGAATACCAGCACAGTCAAAATTCAGAACTATGTAATAATATTTTGCACGCTAACTCACAAAGCTTTAAAAAAACATTGTTATAGGACTGTCCTTGTACAGGTAGTTCTTGACTTACGACTATAATCGAGCCAAAAATTTCTGAGACATTTGCTACATGAGTTTTGCCCTGTTTGGCAGCCTTTCTTGCCATGGTTGTTAAACGAATTCCTGCAGTTGTGAACTTAGTACCACGTTGTTAAGTGAATCTGATTTCCCCGCTGACTTGGCTTGTCAGGAGGTCGCAAAAAGGGACCGCGTGACCCCGGGATACCGCAACCATCATAAATATGAACCAGTTGCCAAGGATCTGAATTTTGGTCATGTGATCATGTGATGCGGTCGTAAGTGTGAAAAACGGTCCCAAGTCACTTTTTTCAGCGGCATTTAACTTTGTACAGTCACTCAACAAACTGTTGTAAGTTGAGGACCACCTGTACTGAGAGTTTCCATGTTCTGTTGAAATGAGGCTAACGGAGTACATGGAAAACCAACAGAAACATACATGAAATCGGAAGTCCCCCTTCAGCATGGAACAGAGATCTTCTGCTACGTCAGACATACATGGATGCAATGTGCCAACGAGACGTGCATAAAAAGGCAGCAAATCCAACCTGGAAATAAAAGATAATGCATGAAACTATTATTTCAAAGGACATTTCCGGATTCCTAAAGGTTTTACGATCTACCTTTTAGATACCGTGTTTCCCCGAAAATAAGACACAGTCTTATATTAATTTTTTCTCCCAAAGGAGCGCTAGGTCTTATTTTTGGGGATGTCTTACTTTCGGGGAAACATAGTAATCCCCCACCCCGAAATAACACCCGGCCTCGGGCGCTCCTTACCTGATTGAGAGGGCTGCAGAGAAATCGGGTGGGCTGAAATCTCGTGCTTGCAGCCAGCTGGGAGACACTTTGGAAGTACTTCGGGTAGCCGGCGCCTCCCAGCAGGCTGCAAGCGCACGAATTCGGAGCGCTGCAGTTTTCATCCCACCCCATTTCTCTGCACCCCGCTCAATCAGGTAAGGGGGCATGTTATTCGGGGGTAGGGGTGGGTGATCTACTGTGTTTTCCCGAAAGTAAGGCATCTCCCTAAGATAATATTTTCGGGGAGGTCTTATTTTCGGGGGATGCCTTATATTCCAGCGAGAGGCAAAAATGTAAGTAGGTCTTA
>JANHFO010002000.1:152675-166779 GCA_032468095.1 Pareas carinatus | reverse complement strand
TATCAGTAACATATCATCTACAGCAGAGGTCTCCAACCTTGGTCCCTTTAAGGCTTGTGGATTTCAACTCCCAGAATTCTCCAGCCGGCTAGGCCGGGAGTTGAAGTCCACAAGCCTTAATGGGATCAAGGTTGGAGACCTCTGATCTACATACATTTTTAAGGGCAGCCTAGTGGTCCTTTTTTTTAAAAAAACATCCATGTCCAATGGGACAATAGGAAAGACATCCCAGATTTCCTATATGTATTCAAGCATGACTGTGATATGCCAAATTTTGAATTGTAAGGAACTCCACAGATTTTTTTTTTAATGTCTAACACGTAAAGATTGCTCAGATTGGTAGTGAAGTTGGGGTGGACCTAGCATAGGCAAAATGAGTTTTCTCATGACAATTGTTTGGACAGCTGTTTTGTAATTTGAGACCACGCTACTGTATTCCTTTCTTGCTTGCCTTCCCTTTCCCTACTTGCATTTGGTCATTTGGTTTGCTTTGAAAGGAATGTTCTCTTTCAAACCTGAGGAGACTCTGTACCGTTAACCAAACCACCCTATTTTGGCTTATTGTATTTTATTGACCTGGGCATTTTCTGAACTTTTAGCCAGTAAAATCAAAGCATCCTTAATTTAATCTATTTTTCGCTTTGAAAATGGGGAGAACCCTCACTGCAAGGGCTTAGATCTTCTTATAAAAGTCAGTGCCCAGAGATTCAATCAGAATAGAACTGGAAGGGATCTTGAATGTCTTCTAGTCAACCCCCCCTGTTCAAGCAGGACACCCTATACCAGTGATGATGACCCTTTAGAGACCGAGTGCTCAAACTGTAATTCAAAAGGCAGTTATTCATCACAAAGTGTCAACACGGAAATACGTGCCCCACCTGTGTTCACTGGGTTCCCCCAGCTTGCTCGCGGCCTACTCGAGTTCACCACAGACCTTCCAGAGGTCTGCCCCAGCTTCTGAAGCCCGCTGTAAGCTATGGTCCCCTCCAACTGAGCTTCTTTCCCCTCTCACCTTAGGCACAGACTTCGTGCCGCATTTGAGCAGCCCACTTTACCCCAGACAGGGAAGGGAAGAAGTGTTCCCATTGGGCTGTTAGGCAGAGGAGTGGTTGATGTCAGAAATGTCCTCAGGCATGTGTGGAAAGGGGGAAGGGAGCCCCACATCCATCTGGCTTTCTAGTAAATAAATCTGTGACAGCATGCGTGCCCACAGAGAGGGCTCTGAGTGCTGCTTCTGGCACGCGCGTCATAGGTTCACCACCATTGCCCTATATCATTTCAGACAGGTGGCTGTTCAGTCTTTTCTTAAAAACTTCCAGTGATGAGGTACCCATTACTTCTGAAGGCAAGCTGTTCCACTGATTAATTGTCCTCACTGTTAGGAGGTTTCTCCTTAATTCTAGGTTGTTTGTCTCCTTGATTAGTTTCCGTTCATTCTTTCTTGTCTTGCCTTCTGGTGTTTTGGAAAATAAGTTGACCCCCTCTTATTTGTGGCACCCCCTCAAATACTCAAATACTGTAATCATGTCACTCTTTGTCCTTCTTTTCTCTAGATTGGTCATACCCAAGTATGCATGTAAGTACATACCAAGTCTGTAGTAGTAGCCCACGGGCATTATTCTCATGCTAGAGGGGACCCTTGTGAAAACATTGCTTCTACCAATAAGGAAACTCCTCATTTCCCTTTCAAGACCCACCAGGGGTATATTTTTAACAGCTATTTCAGATTTTCAGTGCGATCAGAAAATGCGGCATAGGAAGAAGCTTTTTCTTTTTTCTTTTCATAAATGGCCTTTTGAACTCATTATATGCTTGCTAATAGATCTAAAGCATATTTTTGAACCCTGTAACATCCATTTCTTTCAATGAGTACTTGGGTTTATTTTTTAAAAAAAATTATTCAATTTCCATTTAAGAGATTGGCAAATTTACATGGTGATAGGGAATACTTTGGACAAATGAAGCCATCTGTATACCGGAACAGTCGAGAAAATGTGATATAAAAATATACCTTTAGATTAAAACACTAATAGATTCAGGCATATTTTCTCACATTAACTTCTTATTGATTCACTTGTCTATGGGAAGCAGATTTCTAATGTGGTAATGTTGGCTTTATGTTAGATTTTGTGAAACCCATAAAGCTGAATAATAGCTCATTTTGGACTTTTCATACTGACTACACTGCTTATATTTGTTCTTCTTGTTTATTGCTCTTAACTAGACTTCCTGAATCTAATGCACTCCAGATGCATTTGAACATGGGGTCCCACAGTTCAATCCTGAGCTACAAATATTGCTTCTATCGACATTTGAACAATCCAGAGTTGCTTCAGGCTTCTAAGAGCTGCAGTCCCTATAAATCTGGAAAGAGCCAACTTGTAAAAGGCTACACTGTACACCATAAAAGCTTGCCAGAAGATAAAAGCAATTCTAAACCAACTTTAGTCTTGTTGAGGAATATGATGAACTTGGAAGTTACAAAAGTCAAAGGCAAACTACCTCCATATTTTCACTGAGAAAACAAGACAGATGTGTTTATAACTCACCAAAAGTCGAGCTTGATCCATCCAAAATGGATGAGTTGTGGTGATGTAGTGGTTAGAATGCAGTATTGCAGACTAACTCTTCTCACTGTCAGGAGTTCGATCCTAACCGACTCAAGGTTGACTCAGATTCCCATCCTTCCGAGGTCAGTAAAATGAGGACCCAGAATACTGTGGGCAATATGCTGACTCTATAAACCACTCAAAAAGGGCTGTAAAGTACTATGAAGTGGTTTATAAGTCTAAGTGCTATTGCTATTGATTTGAACAAAACTGCAGCTTTTGGAAAGCATTCTATTTCATGCAACCATTGGGTATCTTATGTTTTCTCCTCAGCTACTGTGTATTTTCAGCTTGTAAATGATCTGGAATGACAGGTGGCATACAAATAGCTTAGAAAAATAGTACAGACAGTTGTTCAGTTAACAACCATTTGTTCAGCAACTGTTTGAGGTTGCAGTGGTGCTGAACAAATGGTACTTATACCTGATCCCTTAAATTACAGTGGTTACAGTGCCCACATGGTCATGTGATCAAAATTCAAGTGATTGGCAGTTTGTTCACACTTTCAACTGCAGTGGTGTGTCAACTCCCTTCACCCACCTATCTCTCTCTATTTTTGCTCTTTTTTTACTGCCCTGCATAGCAGCGCTTTTTGATGGTGATGATGTTGGGAATGAAGTAGAGGCCTTGGGCTTCCAGCAGTCTCAGATGATTGCCACCATCTCTGGGCCTCTATTTCAAGCCCAGTGCTGCTGCCAAGAAGTGCGGCCTCAACCCCAGCACCATTGTCGGCCACCACAGTGCCACAGGATAAGCCTCTAGATCCCACACCACCTGCACTCCGCAGGCCCTCTTGCATACAGATGTTGTCAACTTCCTCCCAGCGATGAGATGAGCCCTACCTTGCCCTATGCAAAGCAGCTGCTGGATGTACCAGGACTTCTTCCTGGGACCATCCATGTTGTTCTCAGAACAGCATGCATGCTCTAGTCAGCAACATTTTTATGATGTTTCGAAGGATCTCAGAAGCTTTCTAAAGACTTTCTGAAGCATTGCAAGAACAGGCTGTGCTATTTTGAGAATAGCAAGCGTGTCCTTCTCATTAGGCCTCAGAAGACTTCCAAAACATCAATGAAAATGGTGTGCACTATTTGGAGAAAAGTATTGTTAAGCTTTTTTAGGAGGTATAAAATAGATCCCCTGGTACAAACCAACAAAGAGAGGAAGAACCTATGGCTCAGTGGCTAAGACATTAGCTTAACATGCCATCCAGCCCAGGTTTGAATTCCATCAAGGGTATGCCTCACTGATGAAAGCTAATAAGCTAGTAATGGCCATGCGAGACTCCCTTTCTTTCTTTGTTCGTTTGTAAACTGCTTTGCTGTATATAAAAGGAGTATTGTTATTTGGAGAATGGCATGTAATATTTGCGGAACAGTGGAAGTGGGCATCTGGTTCTGCTAGCTCTGCTACTTTGCCAAACCTGCCTGGCATGGCCAGCAGCTGCCTTGCAGAAGGATGAGTCAGGTGTGCCTTGTCAGCACTATGAAAAAGATGGCAAAGGTCAGCTGGGGAAAGCATGGATGGCAGAATCAGTGAGCACTGGCAGTAGGGTAGCAAAGAAAGCCAGTTCAGGGTGGCATAACCTGTAGAGCGAGCAGAGTACAGATGGCAAGGCTGCCAGGACTGGCTGATTGACAGAGCAAATAGAGCACAGTGCTAGTAGGGTGCAAGACAAGTAGAGCACAGGGTTATTAGACTGGCAGGGCAGCAGGGCATGTGAAGCACAAAGATGGCAAGTTCAGCAGAGTCAGTAGGATGAGTGGAGCATAGGGTGGCAAGGTCAGCAGGGCCATCAGGGTGAGTAGAGCACAAAGTGGCCAAGCTATGAGGGCTCGCAAAGCGTGGTTGGCAAGACTGACACGGTGTCAAGGTGAAAAGAGTACAGGACAGCCAAAACTGCCACAGCAGGCTGGCAGAGTTGCAAACCTAGTTGCAAAGTCAGTTGTGCTAATTAGAATGCAAGGCAAGCAAAAGGGGAAATGGGGCAGGAGAGATAAGCAGAGTGAGGTTGAAGAGAAGGCAGACCTTCTCTTGCCAAAGGAGCTTGGAAGGAAGAGCGAGTGCCTTGGATTGCCTAATAACTAGTTAGCAATGGCCAAAGAGAGCACAGGGTTTGCTAACAGCAATTGCTATTGCTATTACTATTACTTGTAGGATCTTGGAACCAGAGGTTCCTGCTGGAGGAAGCAATCAATAAGTGCTGTTCCCCCCACCTCACCCCCCACCCCCGGGCTGCAGGAGACTGTTGGCTGCTGGACTCCTACTTGCTGACTGGTTAAGGAGCACTAAGCACCAGTATTTAAGCCTAGAAGACTAGTAGTGGTTGTGGATAGTTTTGCCTGATTTAACTGTTTCCTGTCTATTAATAAAATGTTCTTACCTTTACGAGTCTCCGGCCTTTTGCTTCCTTCGCCCGATCTTTCCCCTGGTGATGAAGATGGTATTCCTGGGGGGGGGGGAAGGGAGACAGAAGAGAAACAGTGGAAAGAGCAAAGATTGAACAACTGCCAAAACTATGTCAGCAATCTACCCGCTGACTCCCTATGATCTGGCAAAAGAAACTTGGGATTTGATTTTTTCATCGAAGTGACATGACATCCCAAATACAATGGACAACCAACGGAAAGCACTTTTCCTTAGCCACTGCAGCCATGAAGTTTTTGATTCTGCAAGAACTCTGGCAGAACCAAGCACGTTGCAGACAATTTTGTGGACTGACTTAAAAAATGCTCTGCAGGCGCACTATGCCCCTGCTCCATCAAAATTTGTAAAAAGGTACAAATTTAGACATAGAATGTAGAATGGGGAAACAATAAACCAATTTGTGGCTGCATTAAGGAAAGCAATAGTACATTATACATTTGCAGACTTGAAAGACAGTCTACTGGACCAAATTATTTTTGGAGTCAGGGGCATTCAACTGCAAAGACATTTGTTGACTAACACAAACATAACACTTCACATTGCACTAGATGAAGACAGAGTGGCAGAGTCATCATCTAACACTGCTGAGTCTTTACAGACAATAGCCTGGGCCCCTGCTGCAAATAGATCGACCACCATGATGCACCAAGGCACGTGTGAGGATGATGAGGACAACAGAGAGGAGGAAAACAGCAAGATATACCAGACGATCCGAACCCAACCTGAACTATAGCGCAGATGTGCGGCGGGCAGCACCCTGTTGTGGCTCGACATTCATCCAGGGCTTCCTTGCAGGATGAGGGCTCAGATGATGAAGAATTGGTGGGTGAGAGGCCCTATGCTCTGGCTATTCCACCCTTGGCTCATCCACCTTCCCCAACAGCTGCTTTGATGGTTCGATCCTTGGCTCGTCTGGCTTCCCCCTCAGCTGCCTTGCCAGTTTCAGGAGGGGAGGAGGTGAACGAGCAGGAGACAGATGTTGATGTAAGGCCAGAGGCTATCACAGCTGGAGATGATTTAGTGGATGCCAAAATGCACAGGAGATTACGCCGAAAGCTTCAGAGAGAGGCTGTAGGCTAATCTGCTAGGCATTGCCGGGGGCATGGCAGATGGCCCCCACCCTCTGCGGAGACTTGAAAGAGTTACCAATCAAGCAGTTGATTACTTTCAGCAAATATGTGATTGTGGTTTCTGCTCAGATCCTGGACTCTTGGCTTCTTTGGAACTCTGGTTTGGCTTTTCAGTGCCGTTTGACTTGGAAGAACCCTGACCTGGCTTTTGGTGATTTGAACTTTGGATTTGGTAATTCTTGGACCTTTTGACTCTTGTGAAACTCTTTTTGGATCTCTTGTTACCCTGTTCCGGCTTTGGAATTTGTAATCCTGTTTGACCTGATTGGATGCCGTATACTTCTGGCTCTTGACAGATAAGAGAAGTAATTAATCCTTTCCTGATACATTGGACCATCTGGATGAAAATCTCTATCTACATCGGTTCCAGTCCGGCTTCAGTCCTGGATACAGTATGGAGACAGCATTGGTCGCATTGGTGGATGATCTTTGGAGAGCCTGGGATAGGGGTTGCTCCTCTATCCTGGTCCTATTAGACCTCTCAGCGGCTTTTGATACCATGGTATCATGCTGCATCGGTTGGGGGATTGGGAGTGGGAGGCATCGTTTTTCAGTGGTTCTCCTCCTACCTCTCTGACCAGTCACAGACAGTGTTGACAAGGGGACAGAGGTCGACGCTGTGGTGCCTCACGTGTGGGGTACCACAGGGGTCAGTCTTCTCGTCCTTCCTGTTCAACATTTATATGAAGCCGCTGGGCAAGATCATCCGTGGCTTTGGGGTGGAGTACCATCTGTACGCTGATGATACTCAGCTGTACATCTCCATCCCAGGTCACCCCAATGATGCCATAGAGTGCCTGGAGGCTGTGTGAATTTGGATGGGGTGCAACAGACTCAGGCTCAATTCCTCCAAGACCGAGTGGCTGTGGCTGCTGGTGCCATGATATAGCCAGCTTACTCCATCGCTGGCTATTGGGGGCGAAACCCTGGCCCTCATGGAAAGGGTCCACAACTTGGGTGTCCTCCTGGATATATGGCTGTCCTTGGCAGATCATGTGGCAGTCATCACCAGGGGGGCCTCCTATCAGATTCGGCTGGTGCGCCAGTTGCATCCCTTTCTATATTGGGACACCATGCGGATGGTCATTCAGGCACTCGTCAAGGCCCGCCTGGACTACTGTAACACTCTCTACATGGGGCTCCCCTTGGGTTGTGTCCGGAAGCTCCAACTGGTTCAGAATGCGGCTGCATGGGGGGTGATGGGGGCCAGTGGTAGGGTGCATGTGGCTCCCATCCTGTGTGAGCTGCACTGGTTGCTGGTGGGCTTCAGGATGCACTTCAATGTGCTTGTGATGACCTTTAAAGCACTCCATGGCTTAGGACCTAGCTATATACAGGACCGCATTCTGCCAGCAAATACCTCCCACTAACCTGTTCACTCCCACAGAGAGGGCCTCCTCAGGGTGCCATCAGCCAGACAATGCCGGCTGACGACCCCCTGTGACAGCTCCCACCCTCTGGAATTACTTCCCATCAGAGATTCGTGTTATTTCTGGCCTCCGTGCTTTCCGCTGTGCCACAAAAACTTACCTTTTTATCCAGGCCGGTTTGGCCTAACCACTTCTTTCCTTGTTTTAAATGTGTTATTAATTTTAAACATTTTAAACTTTTATATTCAGCCTAAATTGGTTTTAGATTGCGGTTTTAAATTTAGCCACGTGAAAATATATTATTTTAATTATGTTTTAAAATGTGTATGTTATGTTTTGTGTTTTTAAATGGCTGTACACCGCCCTGGGTCCCTTCAAGAAGAAGGGCGATATAAAAAATTTAAATAATAAATAATAATAAAATAATCTGGCCTCTCTATCCAGAACACACCCACAATCAAGCTGTTGTTTTTGGAAAGCGATTTGCAATTGCTGCAAAAAGAAAGATTACCTGGCCAAGGGCTGCTCCGCTATGCTGCCAGCAGAATCAACTCTACAACCTGACATACCCAAGCAAGCAACACTCAAGTCAACCAGAGATGTGAAACAACAGTGGAAGGCAAAGAAACAAACCCGGACCATGGACGCATACCAGATCAAAATTGGCAGCAACCGATCAAGCGGCAAGAAGAAAACTACCATTATTGTAATCATAGGCAATGTTTCCTGCTAGATTGAGGTGAACTCTGGTTCAGAAATTGTCCTAATGTCATGGGCTAACTTTAAACAAACATTGCCTAATTTGAGGAAGGAGCAGCTGCAACTGCAAGTGCTTAAAATCAGCAACTATCAGGGAAACAGACTGTCTGTTTTGGGGTTTCTTAACGTTCCCATTCATTATCATCAATTCACAGGTAATCTACCGATAACTGTCATAGGGGGATGGCTGCCAGGTTTATTACGACTGGATTAGTTCAGCTCCCTGGGACTTGAAGTGACCGGATTCCACTTCACGAAATGGAAATGGGGTGAGGATCTAATCAACAAATTTAAAGAAGTATTCAACAATGATCTAGGCAAGCACACTGGGAACCCCATTTCTATTAACCTAGACCCTCAGGTAGCCCCAATAAGATTAAAATCCAGGCGGGTCCCATTTACCTTAAGACCAAAATTAGATGCAGAATTGGATTGACTAATAGCCCAGGAAATTTTAGTGCCAACCGACCACACTGGTTGGGAGACCCCAATAGTCGCGCCAGTTAAAAAGGAAGGCTCAATCCGCATTTGTGCAGACTATAAATGCACCATTAATAGGGTGCTACAACAAAGTGCTTACCTGGTTCCCATTATTCAGCATTTGTTACACTCCTTAGGACCCAGAATTTTTTTTGCCAAGCTAGATTTAGCTCAGGCATATCAGTATCTCCCTGTTGACAGCATCACAGCTGAGATACAAACTATTGTGATTCGCCGTGGTGCCTTTAAAGCAATAAGGTTGCAATTCAGAATAAGCGTGGCCCCAGGAATCTTTCAAAGCATTATGGAAAGGTTACTGTATAAGATTCCTGAGCCTTTTTTCAACGACATTCTTGTCAAAGCAGAAGACAAACCCCCATTACAGTCCCAATTGCGAACGGTTTTTCAGATCTTTAAGTCTGCAGGGCTTAAACTCTGCAAAGACAAATGTCAAATTTGGGTTTCTGAAGTTGAATTCTTGGGATACCAAGTAGACGGTAAAGGTATTCATCCCACCAGTGAAAAAGTTGAGGCCACAAAACGGGGCCCAAATCCTTCCAATAAAACAGAATTACAAGCCTTCCTTGGGCTCTTAAATTTTTATCACAGCTTTCTTAAAAATAAAGCAACTGTGGTTGACCCCTTGTACAGACTGTTATCTAAAAAGAGCCCCTGGGTCTGGGGAGAATGCAAGGACACAGCTTTCAGTGGAGTCTAGTGACCAGTTCCTTGTCTGCTACAACACAATGTTACCTCTGGTGTTAACTTGCGATACCTCACCATTTGGCATTGGGGCCGTGCTCAGTTATACATACCCTAACAGCACCGAGGCCCCAGTGGCATTTTATTCTAGGACACTATTATCAGTGAAAAGGAACTATAATCATCTAGACAAGGAGGTGCTTGCCTTTGTAGCGGCTGTCCATCATTTTCATGAATAACTTTTTGCAGGCACTTTACTTTGGTCAACGGCCATATACTGTTATTAGGAATGTTGGCTGAGGACAAGCCAACACCGCCTGCCTTGTCCCCCAGACTCACTCACTGGTCTATCATTTTGGCCGCTTATTCCTATACTTTGGTTCACCACCCAGAGCCGGTTGTGGAGCATGCAGATGTTTCAAACTGCTGCCCCTTGCTTGACAGTGGGGATGAGCTAGAGGCAGAGTGCCATAGGTTGCTGGTGGCTGTTTGGGCATGGCCCTGATTACTTCTGCTGAGGTCACTGCCTGCTCTATGAGGAGCCCAACCCTGAGGGCTGTCACGAACTGAGTGGGGAAGGGGTGACCAAAAGGGTCAGTATTGGAGAAATTTAAGCCATTTGAAACTTGCAGTTCAAAGTGATTATCTGCTATGGGGAGATTGAGTCATTATACCGAGTCAACTGTGAAAACAAATTTTAGCAACATTACATGGATGTCATCCTGGCATCACTAGAATGAAAGCTCTGTCCAATAGTTTTGAGTGATGGCCGAATATGAACATGGAGATTGAGCAGCTGGTTGCAGGATGCTTGATCTGCCAGCAGTTCTGGCCGGACACCCCAAAATTACCCACTCAAATATGGGAGCGCCCAAGGGCACCCTGGTCTAGATTGTACCTGAACTTTGCTGGCCCTTTCCATGGCCAGATATTTTTCATAATAGCAGATGCCTTCTCTAAATGATTGGAGGTGAAACTAATGTGGGACACAACAATGACAGCAGTCACTAAGACTCTCCAAACCCTGTTTGCCATGCATGATCTGCCTGACATGGTTGTAATAGATAATGGGCCGCAATTCACTGCCATTCAGTTTGAGGGATTTTTAGCGTTCCAGGGAATCTGCTATTCATTGGTGACACCGTATCACCCGATTAGTAACGGATTGGCAGAACACGCAGTCTGTTCAGCTAAAGAAGCTGGCAGGACTGTATTGGCAGGTTCTTGGCCTGGTACCGTGTCACCCCAAGCAAGATGACAAAGAAAGGCCCGGCCGAGCTTCTGATCGGTCGAAAGATTAGGTCAATATTAGATCATCTATACCCAGAGTATGTCCCAGATAGATCAGTCATAACTATGGAAATGTCAGGAAGCTAGAAGGAAAATGATTGGGTTTGGGTCAGGAATTATGCAAAAGGGCCAAAGTGGACACTGGGACAAATAGACAAAATTATAGGCCCATGTTCCCTTTTAATTAAATTAACTAATGGTCGGTATTGGCAACGCCATGCCGACCAGATCAGGCGAGGCCTAGCACCCGTGCCACCACCCTAAGCCCCGGCTGACAGTAATACTGTAATTACTGTATGTATCCCCAGGGTACATCCACCCCAAAGAGTTGGAAGACTTACCAGAATGGGCCACCCTCCAGCGATGCATGCAGAGTGCAGTGTCCTTATTTTCTCTGGGGTCAGGGCCTGGTGCCTGCCAGGAGCTTCTGGCAGAAAGTCCATCCTCCCAGGTTGCTGGGTTGACTGGAATTGAACTGCAAAGGTCAACCCGGCAGTGTATTTGTATTTGTATTTGTATTTATTAAATTTCTATACCGCCCTTCTCCCCAAAGGGACTCAAGGCAGTGGATAGCCAATAAAACAAACAAATATACAATTAAATATACAAAATTTAAAAAACAATTAAAACAAAATATTTAAGGTGGCTGAAAGTTTAGCAAAACCAATATTAAAACCAATTTAAAACCAAATTAAAATTTAAAATTTGAGATATTAAAAGTTTCACAGGGGGGAGATGTTACTAGGCCACACCGGCCTGACTAAAAAGGTGTGTTTTTACTGCACAGCGGAAAGCACGGAGGTTGGGGATAGTTTGGATCTCAGGTGGAAGGTCATTCCAGAGGGTGGGTGCTGCCACAGAGAAGGCTCTCCCCCTGGGGGCCGCCAGCCGGCATTGTTTGGTCGACGGCACCCTGACGAGACCCTCTCAGTGAGAGCGAACTGGTCGGTATTAGCTGGTAGAACATGGTCCTGTAAATATCTGTGTCCTAAGCCATGGAACTATTTAAAGGTGAAATGCACCTGGAAGTCCACTGGCAATCAGTGCAGCTCGTGCAGGAGAGGGAACACATGGGCACTACCCCAGGCCCCCATGATCCCCCACGCGGCCACATTCTGTACCAGTTGAAGCCTCTGGATGCGTCCTAGGGGAAGCCCCATGTAGAGAGCATTACAATAGTCCAGGTTGGCAGTGACGAGTACTTGAGTGATCATGCGCATAGTGTTCCGATCTAGAAAGTGGCGCAACTGGAGAACCAGGTGAACCTGGTAAAAGGCCCCCCTAGTGATGGCTGCCACATGGTCAGCCAAGGACAGCAGTGCATCCAGGAGGATGCCCAGATATGCAGACCCTTTCCGTGGGGGCCAATATTTTGCCCCCAATAGTCAGCGATGGAATAAGCTGACTATGTCGGGACGCTGGGAGCCACAGTCACTCAGTCTTGGAGGGATTGAGTCTGAGCCTGTTGTGCCCTATCCAGATCTGCACAGCCTCCAGGCACTGGGACATCACTTCCACATCACTTGTAAATGCTCCACCTATCTAAATGAATACATCTGCCATCAGATGGACTAATCTAGAGAGGGAGGGGTGTAGGATCTTGGAGCTGGAGGTTCCTACCGGAGGAAGCAATCAATAAGTGTTGTTCCTCCCCTGGCTGCAGGAGACTGTCAGCTGCCCGGTTCCTACTCACTGATTGGTTAAGGTGATATTTAAGCCTAGAAGACTAGTAGTGATTATGGACAGTTTTGCCTGAGTTAACTGTTTCCTATCTGTTAATAAAACGTTCTTACCATTATGAGTCTCCGGCCTTTTGCTACCTTCACCAGATCTTTCAATTCTAGTTCCAACTACTGTTGTAACTTGATGATTATCTGGTGAGGTGCAGCATGACCATGGGGAGGGGGGCAGGGAGTAGTTCTGCTGAGAAGGGGAAGGTAGGAGCAACTTACTGGAACAACTTGAGAGCTTTCCTACTGGCTTCCTCATTGCATTTGATTTGGGAAGGCAGCAGGAAAGATTGCAAATCATGATCACATGGTTGTTGGATGCTGCAATCACCACAGCACTTAGCACTTTGACTTATATACCATTTTACAGTCCTCTCTAAGAGGTTTACAATGTCAGCATCTTCCCTCCAACAATCTGGGTCCTCATTTTACCAACCTGGGAAGGATGGAAGGCTGAGTCAACCTTGAGCCAGTCAGGATCGAACTGCTAGCAGCCGGCAGTCTGCAGAAGTAGCCTGCAGTATTGCAGTCTAATCACTGCATCAGCACAGCTATTCATAAGTGAATGTCACTTGCCAAACCCCTAGATTGTGAACACATGATAATTGAATTCTGAAAAATCTGAGGACTGGTTATAAGCAGCACTCATTCAAGCCCATCATAACTTTGAACAATTGCTAAACGAGTCATTAAGTGAGAATGGTCTATATTTTAACCTATTTCACAGAGCTGTTCTGTGCATAAAATAGATCAGTTCCTTTACACATGAGATTTTAAATTTCATGAAGAAAAATGTGCTTACTAACTTGATAAAATAACATAAACCAGATCAGTGGGTGTGCTCTAATTAAGACAGGAATCAGTTCACTGTGTCTACTAGTTACCTGAAACGTATCCTTCTGGAAACATTTTAAAAGATAAAAAAGAATACTACAGAATTTAACACAACAAACTAATCAAATCTACAAAGATAATTGTAGGAAGTAAAAAAGTAAAAAAAAGTCTTTTGGTGGTAATTAGTTTCCTACTGAATTTGCAGGGTTATTATGGGTAGGCATTGAGTTTGCATTGTCCTGCTGGCAGACTCTCTGTGTTAAGTGCTATTATCCTTGTATTTTATATTGAAAAATATTTTCTAATGATTAGTTCTCAGTGCTCTCTCCATCTGCTCCCCATTTCCCTTTATGTTGAAAAAAATTAATACTGCCAAAGCTTCCTTTCCTCTTTTACACTCAGCAGAATCTTTCTAAAGAAATTGCATCCTGTCTTACAACGTAAGGATTTCAAAGGGCAGAGAATGTAAGGTGTTATTTCAGTGTGCTTCAAGTCTGGTATTGGGAAGATTATTAAATTGAGAGAAGCTTTATAAGGATTGAATGCTTTTTTTTTAGCATCCACTATCTGGCTTATTTCTACCGTCTTACATCTAGTAAACAACACTTGTTTACAAAATCACAATACAGCACACCAATGCAAGGATGTCTGTTATCATTCAATAGCTATTACCGGACTGCATATAAATACTAAATGAATTAACATTGCCTGTGCTTTCATTTATTTCACTGTGGTTCCTATTGTCAGCTACATGTATATATTTGTAACTCAGG
>JANHFO010002000.1:68792-84877 GCA_032468095.1 Pareas carinatus | reverse complement strand
GCCCTCTCTAAGTGGTTTACAGAAATCAGCATATTGCCCCCAACAATCTGGGTCCTCATTTGACCGACCTCGGAAGGCTGGAAGGCTGAGTCAACCTTGAGGTCTATTGGGACTCGAACTGCTGAACTTACTGACAGTCGACTGTTAACAGAAGTAGAATGAAGTACTGCACTCTAACCACTGCGCCACTACAGCTCACAGGAAGAAAAGAAGGGGAAAAGGATTGAAATAAGGGAATGTTAAAGATAAGGATTAAAGAACTATGTTATGTTATGAAATCTATTAATATGATGCATATTGTTTGTAGAACGTAACCTTCTTTTTCCCTTTCAATATCTCACTGGGTTATTATGAATGTATTGATATTTTAATATCAAAATAAAAAAAATATTTTTTGGGGAAAAAAAGTTATGCCACAACTTTGGCTAACTAATATACTAAAATGCATCTTAAAGGAAACACGTTAAGGTAAGCTCACAGAAATGTGAAAATAAATATGAAATGTAGTTCCCATCAGGTTGCCGTATATACCATATAAAAAAATACAGATTGCCATATTGGAGTTCAAGGGGCCTTGAGCTCCAAAGACCAAAGTCTCATAAACACATTAACACTGAAAATAAGACTCTTTTGCTGGTCCGTGACTATAATAAAGATTGATTGGTTGATTGATTTATTGATAAAACTCCTAAGGGGGAAATCTGCATAGAACAGATTGCATATTATCTCCACTGGCGTCTTTGGAAAGATGGGGGAATATCCAAGTGGCATGATTCGGCAATTATTTTGCTTGTTTTGACTCTGTCCTTTAATAACACTGATGATATCTTAAAATGGATACAATCTATCCATCCACCTATCCATATTTAGTCCTGAGTTGCTAGGGTTTTGTGGCTATCACATTTCAGGCATCAATTTAATAGTTCCATCATATGGACTAAGCTCTCTTTCGAGGAGATAGACAGTTCAGAAATGTGAAAAAAAATTAAAATAAGTAAATAAGATTTTAAAAAGAGATTTGATTTACAACCTGACTCCAGATGACTTTATGAAGATAAGAAAAATACACAAAAGAAGTTGGAGAGCAGATGATTTTCATGCCATCTAGCAGCAATATACTAGTCTCACTCTTTTTAGTAAGTCTTACAGGAAGAAATAAAACCCCTGAAACATAGTCTCCGCAGTCCCCCAAAAAATTTCTTTATTGATGGTGTTGAAGGTGATGATCAGCACCATATTTTCCTGGTTGTTTTGTACTAGTAGAAAATGTATCCCTAGTACAAATACTTATTGGTACCAAGGTTACAGATCTAGGTAATCCAAGTGCTTTATATAACATTCACTAACTCCAGCATTTCAAGAAAAGGAATATTACTTGTAGTTAATAAAATGTAGAAGTCCAGGAAGAGTTAGATTGTTCTGATATGGTTTTGCTGCTTCTTTTACCCTTAAAAATACAACCAACCTGTCTGCCTGATTAAGCTGTAGCTATCATGGGATTGTCTGCATGTGAAGTCATTGCCAAGTGTCTATAAAATGGATCATGCTTCCCTAACGTGCTCTAGACTGCCATCTTTTATCAGGTGATGAGTTGACACAATAAGAAACCGCTATCCATAGTATTGAACACACGCTACCATTTGGTTGCTACAGTTCTGTCACGTAGGAATGCCAAACCTAATCTCTTGATTGATTATGTGAATTGATGCTGTGTCTAAATGGGAAAAGGAGCACTAAATTGCACTAATTGAAGGTAAAGTCAGTTGCAGTTGGAAGTCCCGGTTCCCTTCTGTTGCCTGTTGATTCACTGACTTACCTGTGTTAACTGGCTGTTGCCAAGTTGACTTGCAGAATGCTAATGTTTCCTCCCCTGCTGCTTTCTCCATCTGTTGGCTGGCCAGCTTTTTCTTCCAATTTCCCAGTCTTTTCTTAGAAAGTATTACCATCTCTGATCTCATCTTTGATGAAATCATAGCATGCTTCTGCTCACGGCAGCTTTTAATAATGCAGTAATTCTTACAATATAGGAAATATATAGAAAAAAGGCATATCTTTCATACTGGCACTTTTAGATAGAAAATCAGCATCCCACATATTTATTGGCTCTGAACAACTATGCTGTAAATCTTGAGTAAGAGGTCTCACTCTTATTTATTAGACATTCATACTGAAAAGGAAAATTATTATTTATCAAATTTTAAAAGTGCCCATCTCCCTCACAGAGAAACTCTGGGCAGTGTGCAAATAAAACACTGAAAACATGAATTTATAGAATTTCAAAATAGACAAGCAATGTCAAAAATTAAGAGGCAGAAAGTGCTTTCAGGATGCCAAGCAGCTTCATGGCTGCATGTTCCTCTGTAGGCCCCAAACAAGGCCGCATAGCCATGTTTTCACAAAACGAAGTTTGGCATTCTATTGCCAACTCAAAGAACAGTGTCCATATTATAGCTCTACAAGGGAGGGCAGACTTTTATCACTAAAACAGATTTTTATCACAACTAAATTTCTACCTGTATTCTTAAAAATCTAAGCCTTAGAACTGCACTTCTGAAGAAGGAATGGCCCTTTTCCATACTGTACTACTTACTCTATACATTTTTGCAGGAAACCTTTGATTTATTCGGAGGTCAGAGAGGAAACAGAGAGGAATGGGACAGTTATATTAGCTGCTGCATTTCTTTATGGGAAAATCAAGCTGGGTTTGATACTACATCAAAGTTGACGATCAGGTTTGCTGATAAAAGCTGTCCATTTTGAGGAGAGCGCATCCTTCAAGCAGTGGAGGCAGGATGAGAGCATTATTCCTGCAAGGGGTAAAAGTAACATGGCTCCCAAGTCCTATGTAGTATCTACTATTGATGAACTCTGTGGCTGCTGAGCTAAAAAAAGATTTCCTTGACATTGTAAGGAAAAATGACATCCTGGGAATGTAATGGTGAAGAGTCAATCAGTAGAAATGTTGCATGTAAAGAAAGAGCAGGACTGATGACTCATCTTCTATTTATGCCTCGTCTGTTTATCACAATACGTTACAATTTGATGATCAAGTGACGACATAACATAAAAGATTAGCCAAGTGACAATCCATCAAGCATGTAAGTAGGTTCTGGCTGAAACCATATATAGATTGACCAGACACTCTCACTGGATTTTCTCACTACATTTAGGAGTGGAGTGTTAGCAATTTACAAACTAAACTACAAAACAGATTTTGGTGTATGCCAAGTTTCTAATTGAAACCAATAGAGAAATGCCTGACCAAAATGACATTTACTTCAATGTAATTTTTTCATGAATTTCCTTCTTCTTTGATAGAGTGTTACATGAATAAAGTATGAAGTCATATTTTATTCTTGAATGACCCATGCAGATGTTTGCAACAATCTATCTGAAAAAGAATATTAGAGACATGAGATCTCCCCCTCTCTCTCACTCTCTCACTCCCTCTCTCCTCCCTTTTTGTCAAAGAGCATGAAAAGATATGAGGAAAAATAGTTTGTGGCAATTTGGACTCCAATCTCTTTGGGTAGGGTAAATCTGGTAGCTTTCTTATAAACAAATAATGCATTATATATAGAGTCTCTCAATTTTAAATATAATTTTATTGAAGACATTGTAGCAAATATTTTCCAAATATTGAAAAAGAAACAAAGAAAATAACGAAGAATAGTGAATAAATAAAGAAAATAGAACAAGAAGAAGAAAATAAAACAAAAAGAAAAATAAAAAATAAAAAATATAAGGAGGTGGATTCTGATCTTTTTGATCTTTCCTTCCTTCCATAAACTACCCTTTCTAATCTTCAAAACCATAAATTACAAGTTCATGTTTCATTGGTGGCACAGTGAGTAAAATGCAGTATTGCAGGCAAACTCTACCCATAGCCTGAAATTCTCCCTAATGGGCCCTAACAGGGCCCAAAGTTGACTCAGCCTTCCGTCCTTCTGAGGTCAGTAAAATGAAGACCCAAATTGTTGAGAGTAATATCCTCATATTGCTTCTATATTGTAAACTGCCCAGAGACTCCTATAAAGCACTATGGGATAGTATATAAGTCTAATTGCTATTGCTATACCTTTGTCTTTTAATCTTTACTTCAGTAATCTCTCATCTTGTGTGGTAGATATAGTCTGGATTTCGAGGAAGGAGGAGTGATTTTTCAGAGGACAAAGAGACTACAGGGCTTGGAAAGTTTAGTTGGCAGAAAAGGGTTAAAATGATTCCTACCCAGCTTTTTTCAGACTATATCTGTAGTTATGCAAGATTCTGTCTATAGATGAAGAACAATAAAGGAAAGTAATCTAAAGAAACTTTTACATGTTGTTCTTGGGGCCTGGCATCATGACTTATATCTCTGTTCAATATTTCTAGAGCTAAAATAAATAGCAATGGTGACAAGCAACATCCCTGTCTATTCTACAGAGTCTTTCTAAAGAAAACCTGGTTAGTGAAGTCAGATGAATTTCATAATCTCAGGAAAACAGGCCATTTTATCTTGATATCTTACTCCAAGATGTTTTAAATTTTTCAGAGACAATCTAGTCCAGTCTATCTCAATCTGATAGCCTTCACATGTAATGGAATAATTCCCAGAATTCCCATTAAACACAATAGCTATGAGATTTTGGAATTCTTGTAAGCTTAAAACCAACATATATGAATATGGGGAAAGGCTGTGCTAATCATTCAGGTTTTCCCCCTTTTCCAATGATCCATCAAGTGATGCTGCAACGTGCTGACCTAAAATAGTCCAGAAATCCATAACATGCTGCTATGCTAAAGAAATATGAACTAATTCTGATTCAGCTAGCTAACCCTTTATTCTCTAGTTAAAGCAGATGCAAAATTAACAGCATCATCCAGGGAGTCTGAAAACGAAAGAGGTTTTTCAGTCCTTTTATAACCTCGGTTTGTAAAAAAGAAAAACTTGGGGAAGACAAATGGCAGAAAGAAGCTTGGCTGATCTCTGTTAATCCAATATGTATACGGAAATGCAAATGTCTCAATCCCAGGATCCAGAGAATGAAGAAGTTACTGTACTTTATGAGAAGCCAAGTCATATATCAACCTATCATTATTTTGCATCGGCCATTTTCTAGTTGTTCTCCTGGGTTTCAGATGGTTTCACTCTAGCTGGAAATGCCAAGGTGTATAAATCTGGAAATTTCTGTTACTGAGTCATAATTCTTCTTTCTACTGGATAGTCTGTATGAAGGAAAATATCCTGTTCTGACTAAATGCTAGGCTCATCTCTTCCTATGTTTTTTATCTCTTCTATGTGAGTGGAAAAAACTATACTTATTTCCCTGAAATCTCAAAGATGTTCAAGCTCCCAGAATAACACTGACAGTAGACTCTTGCAATCAAAAGTTAAACATGGTCTTCCAGCCACTGCAGTGAACATGGATGATGTCAGTTATAGTCCAAAGAGCATTTCACCTTGGAGGTGACTGTTTTCTGAATGTCAACACATGAATATTTTATTTTGCAGCAATTGCTTACTTCCTCAGACTTCATCCTGTAACTTCTATTGCACCTAGCTTAGGGGAAATAAGGGCATACAGCTGCACCCGGTGGGAAAATTCAGACAGATTTGCTTTTGGTATACCTTTGCTAATGTTGCTTTTCCAATGGAATATTAGATAGCAATTGAATATCAATCATACAGTATGTGTGATTGATTGTTTAATTGTTTAATTGTTGAATCATTTGCCGTAATGTAATACTAGTTCAAATACACAGAAAAAATTGTTAGTTTTTACGGTCTCATTCTGATAATCACTTTAGGTAATATGAGGCTATACCGATCATGCGACTACTAAGACTATTGAAAAATTATTTTATCAGATTCATTTTCTAGATTTTATATTGTGAAATATTATGCTAATTATTTGTAAAAATTTAAATTATTAGTATGGCTGCTCATCTCTAGGAGTGAACTAAGTTAAAGCAACAATATTCCCACAATAGAAACTACAATGTCCAACATTAAAACAACAATTCCAATTTATACAAAACAACTTTGTTCAATATAGCTCATGTCACCATCTGACCCAAATATTTGAGGGACTAGAGAATCAGATGGACCTGAAAATGATCTTATCATTGAAATCCTTTATGATAGGTACATGCTACAGAAATTATACTACCTCTACTGTGTTTAGAAATCAGTCGATATTTATAGCTTAATAAGAAATTTATGCAAGTGTTGTCTAGACGACCTCCTCCTCCTCCTCCTCCTCCTCCTCCTCCTCCTCTATGCCTCTCTACAATTAGGGTGAGAATTTTTTTAATTCTCAAAGGCTTTGTATCCAGGAGAAATTAGTATATTACCTTCTCAAACATACAAATGAAAAGCCTTTGCAGATTCACCTATTTAGTGTTTTAGATTCCACTAACAATTTATATAATAAGTATTGGTTTATAGTTTTGTTTTACCTTTACCTTCTTGCATTTTATTATAATAAAAATAATAAAAATAATTTTTATTTATATCCCGCCCCTCTCCCGAAGCAATCGGGGCGGCTTACAGGCAATTTAGACCACGGTACAAACATATAAACTAAAAACATAATAAAAATGTCTAATATGTAATACAAACTTCTAATACCAATCACTTTGATACTCCTAATGGAAAGTAGTAGATGACCAGAGTAATAAATAACATCTTCCAATAATAATAAGTATGAAATATACTGAAGGTTATAATTGTCTTCCCCAAGGCAGTTTTAGCTTTACCAGAGAGCACTTTCATAATAAGAATAAATTAACCTTCTCACAGATTCCTTTCTTTACTATTGTTTCTTATAGCAATAGTTTAAAGAGTTTTCTCTGATATTAAAGAAACATTTGTCAGGATAGAATTGGAAATCATTTCATTCTTTAGTTATCATAGACAGATAAATTCCCAATAAATTTTTTAAAAGCATCAATAGACCCCAGCCTGGCACCCATATTGGCACTTTTCAAGATTTCTTTTTGCCTTTCGCATTTGGAACTGACAGGAGCCTTTAAGAATAAACAATTGGAAAAGACATTCCCTAAAGGTAGCTATCAAGTGCAATAAGGCTCAAGTGATACGGCCTAGCTGTCACAGTAAAATACAGCAAATCCACTTTGTTCTTGTGGGAGAGAAAAAAATAATGCTAACCAGTTTCTTGAAGCAGTTTTCCTAAACAGTATCAGCATTAAAACCAAATTAACAAAGAAAATGAGTTTACTACTATGGCTGGAATTCTTGATTTATATTTTATACTTTGCTGTTCTCCCTGCATTCAAATGCTGAAAGACTAGTGAAGTTTCACAGTGGGAAACTATACATATGTAGGCTGTGTTCATAGGTTGTGGCAAGCTGGACTCTCTGAATTGTGAGTTTAAATGTATTCATCTCAGTGCTTATTTTAGGATCTTCTTTCATTCCTATATTGGAAAGCTTACATTGAATATATAAAGCTTCATATTCAAATTGCATCTAGGATGACAACTAAAAACGATCTTCTAAGAAAGCCCCAGACATGTTTAAGGGAAGAGGAAGAAGCAGGATCTGTCACCTCCCTCAAAAAGAAACGTGGAAGAATGTCTCAAAAGACTTAGAATATGACATGTTCAGGGATATTTCCCAGCCTTATCACATACAGTACATTGAACTTGATACATATATGCATATTCAACTATGTATGTAGAAAGTCTACCTGTGTATAAACAGAACTCAGGAAAGCACAGCTATATAAATTGAGTGATTGTGCACAGTAATGCATAAATAACTGTCAGGAAATTGTTCGCCAAGTGTTCAGATAAAGTCAGAAACGCTGGCACAAACTTGCAGTTTTATATAAATATATTTATATAAATTTATATAAATAAATATATTTTACATGTATATTTAGAGCAAACAAAATAGTCAGGAACAATATCATGAAGTAAATCAATGAGCTAAATTGCAGATAGGATGTAGACCACACAAAAGAAAAAGATGGGGAGAAACGGAAACGTCCCCTTTATACTCAGCAACCAATCATAACATAGATTGCCTCTTGCCAGAGTCCGCCTTCTCTAACTAATCAACTACTACTGTGTGTTCTGGCCCATTATACACTTTACCGTTCCAGCTATTAAATTTAATATCTTAACTACACTAGGCTCACATATGGCTTCCAATGGCTTTCTTCCCAAATTTAATTACATTCAAATATAAATTTAAGTAGATTTGTGATTTGCCTTTGCCCACCCAGTTATTTACTAGAATCTATTACAAAAATACCTGTTCAAAACTCCTGTGCAACCTACAGCAAACCTCTATCATTAATATGTCCTATCTTCATGAAAAATAAATGGATTCCTAGAATTATAGCATCATGGGTATGGAAGGGACCATGGAAGTATTCTAGTCCAATTCCCTGCCCATGACAGGAGTCCTTAGCCCATCTGGGATTAATGGTTGTCCAATCTTTTCTTGAAAATCTCTAGTGATGGGACACCCACAACTCCGGGAGGCAAACTGTTCCACTGATTTATTGTTCTCACTATCAAGAAATTCCTTCTTATTTCCAGACTGGATCTCCCTTTGATGTGTTTCCAAGCATTGTTTGTTATCTTACCCTCAGGAACTTTGGAGAATAAATTGATGCTCTCTCCCCATGATAGTCCTTCAAGTATTGGAAGACCGCAATCATGTCTCGTCTATGACTTGTCTTCATTACACTAAACATACCAAGTTCCCTTAACCATTCATCATACAATTTAGCCTTCAGAACCCTTATTATCTTTGTTGATCTTCTATGCACACTTTCTAGGGACTCAGGTTTTTGTTGGGTTTTTTTGCATTGTGGTAGCCAGAACTGGAAACATGGTTCCAAACGTGGGCTCAGTAGTGCAGCATAGAGTGGTGCTATCACTTCCCATGAACATGATGCTATCCATCTGTTGATGCAGTGTAGGACCATGTTGGCTTTTTTGTCATCTGCAGCACACTGCTGACTCATATTTAAGTGGTTATCCACCAAGACACTTAGTTCCCCTTCATAGGCATTACTGAACTAGGTACTGTCTATTCTATACCACACATTTGATTCTTTCTGCTTAAGTGCAGGACCTTACTTTTCTTACCATCAAACTGCACCTTGTCAGATAGGGCCCAATGCTCAAGTCCGTGAAGTTCCTTCTGGATCTTGAGTCTATCTTCCAGGAATCAGTTTAATACATACAAGCATGCCCTGTTTAGATATAGATTGGCCTTACATACTGGTCCTTAAAAATACTGAGGACCAGGATGAAATAAGTTAAGCAAATATTTTCCTCTTGTGTTTTAAACATATGAACATGACTACGGAAAAATAATATGTAGATGATTTTGTCCAAAAGCAAATTACAGTTGTTTCAAATAGCATCAAATAGTATTAATTGGAGATATTTAACTTATCTGTTAGAAAATTCTAGCCTGTCTTTGCTCTTCTAGAAGACACAGAAAGGCACAAGGAGATCAGCTATCTTTGATCTGATTATAAGTTGAGAAACTTAATAATATGAAAGGATGCTTGAGGGAATGTAAATGTGTGATATGTGATGCTGAAAATCCTGATATTGGGAATATCAAGGGGAGGGAAGTCCAACACACAACATGGGTTTCAAAAAAGTAGATCTGAATAAATTGAAAAGAAAGTTAAATAGAATTCCAAGGCAGAAAAAAATATTGGGAAAAGGAGACTATGATGGCGGGAGTTCCCCAAAAAGAAGATACTTAAAACATAGGTGTAAATAATTCCAATGAGGGAAAAAAGATACCAGAAAAAGCCAAATGTGCCTGCATAAGATGCTTAGTGAAAAACTGAAAATGAAAGATACATATAGGAAGTGCAAAGAGAAATGAGTCATCAAAGAAGGGTACATTGAGGAACTCAGAATTGTGGATGATGACAGGATGGCAAAAGATGAGACTGAGATGAAGGATGTATAGACAGTAGAAGATCCTCTTCAAAATAAAATCAAAAGAAAGGAAAGATGATATCAGTTGATCAGCGAAGATGGCAAAAGTATAACAATAACAAAAATAAGAACTGTTCAGCTCCAATTTGACTCAATCTTCTCTGAGAACACAGTGTATGTTTCGTGCGCAACTGTGAAAAGCTAACTGAAAGAGCCAAATTCCAGCTGAAGCTTGCAAGAAATATTATCTTGAATGTATTCATATTTTGAGTGCTAAATAGATTGCAACTAGGTACTGAAAGAAAGGAGCAATAGATTGTCTTTGAAGTATGTTGGAGGATATGAGAAGTACAAGATGACAGGAGGAAAGTATGAATAGTCCCTAGCTTCAAGGAAAGGGGAAAAGAAGGATCCATGGAACAATAGTTAATCTGACATCAATACTTCCAAAGGTTCTAGGGCAGATTGTCAAGCGACTGATATGGAAGCTGGCAAATATAATGAATTAATAACTATTATAATTTAAAATTTATTTGTTAAGAACAAGCATTATTAGATGAATCTTATCAATCTTTTGTGTTAAAAAGAGGTTTTGCTGGACTATTTTTTAAAAGTGTATATCTTCCATAAATTGTGGAAATGCAGTAAGCATAATGTATTTTAACATCATCGAGGCATTTAACAGAAAGTCCCATAACATCTGATTAATAATAAGTGTGAGCTGGATGCCATTGCTGGATCACAAATGGGTTTTAAAAATTATACAAAGAGATATGAAGCATCATTCTGATACCCTGCAAGATTTTGGTAAATAGTTGAGGAAATGCTATACAGTTTTTCACCTGAACCATCAAAATGTCTTGGTATTGGATTAGTTTTAGTGAAGACCTGTTCTCACTAACTCTGAAAGCAATGCAATTTCTCCAGCTATTCAAAACAAAAGAGCTGATCAAAATGAGTTATTTTAGAAGTTATTACCTATAGCAGTAATTCTTCAGACTATTTAAGAAGTATATTTAACAAGATGAATTTTCAAAGGGAAAAAACGTTTGACTTCCTTTCTATGATAGCCAGCAATTAATTGAAAAATTGAATTTTCACTGAAAAATTAAGTTATTTTGTTAAAAGGGTCTTCTTACAATTTAATAATTCTACACCAGTGCTGCCTTATATGGTTTGCAAAATAATTAATATTTATGTGAAATGAAATTTCTTAATTATTCTGTATATACTGTAGAAAGTTGTCAGATACTGTATAAGCAACAGATCCTATAATTAACACGTATAGAAGCATATTTAAAAGAAAAAAGAAATACTCACCGGATTGAGAGATAGGTTTGACACACTATAACATGTGAGGTTTGTAAATTGTACCCAAATTTAAAGGCAAGATATCACTTCCTCAGAAGTTATTACTAAAAACGTCTTCCAGTCATTGTAAGGAGAAAGTACAGTAGAAGATACAGTACAAGAAAAGAGCTATGGCTGGCAAATATAACCTGAATGTATATTCAAACCAAAGGTAGAAATTTACTTGTCAGGTATCGCCCCATTAGCCTTCTCAGTATGGTTAGTAAATTATATGATAGACACTTGTATATCAAACTTCCAGATTGGGTTGTAACTGAGAAATCTTGGCTAATGAGCGGGCAGGCTTCAGACAAGATTGTTCAATTATTGACCACACTTTAACGCTTCGACATCTACTTAAGAAATATTTCTCCAGAGCTTGTCCATCCATCTATGCAGTGTTTATTGATCTTATGTGTGGTTTTGATCATATCTCTAGATCCAAGCTATTGGTGAAACTGAACTCAATTGATAAAAGATTGCATTTTCTTATAAACAAGATACGAAAATTTCCATGAGGAAGGTGCGATATAATGTGCAAGGACAGTGCACCAAGGAAATTCCTGCCAAGAGGGGAGGAAGACTAGAGTAGAGGTCTCCAACCTTGATCCCTTTAAGGCTTGTGGACTTCAACTCCCAGAATTCCTCAGCCAGCATAGCTATGTGGAATTGAAGTCCACAAGCCTTAAAGGGACCAAGGTTGAAGACCTCTGGACTAGAGTATATTTAACATCCTTTCTTTTTAATCTATACATTAACTCCCATATAGTCAAATTGAATAATCCATCTCTTTCTTCATCTGCGAAAATTGGGAAATAGGCATATTTCTGTTCTTTTGTATGCAGATGATATTGTGTTATTTTGTTAGAGACAGATTGGACTGAAACAGACCCTTCATACATTTGCTTAGAACTGTCAAGAAGAATAACTAAAAATTAATTACTCCTAAACCAAGGTCATGGTTTTTGATAAGCACCCTGAGACACATATCTGGAGGCTAAATAATATTCATACAGCAAGTCAAGACCTTTAAATATTTACGGTTGCCATGCTACAGGCAACCATAAATTTCATGCTGATTATGTTCCTTTCAACATACAAGCTTTATAATCCTTCAATTTCTCCAAAGGAGCCCAGCATATACATAGAATATTTGAAGTCTTTTTGGCTAAAATCTGAGCCCAGCAACTTTTTTTAGAGTTCAGTTGGAACCTACCAAGTCATTCCTTCCTCTTGAAAAAATTCAAGTTTTTGTGATCAATTTCCCAAGAGTTTTGCTGCGTTCCAAACATGGTGCTTCACTTTGAAGCAGGCCTACTTAAAATAAAAACTTCTGCCCTGCTCGCTTAAGTTCTCTTCTTTTTTTAAGATGGCTTGGTGTCTTTAATTATGAACAATACCTTTCAGTCTTCCTGGTGCCAGGAAACACATGCCAAACTGCAACTTTATAGCTTTTCATGAATAGCCATCACCCTGATGAGCTATGACCATGCACTAACTGATCTCAAGCAGTGGACCACTGATTTAGAATTGCAAGCAGATTTACCAATCTACCTAGAAAGATCTTTTTAAACCACGCTACACACCTTCTCCAACCAGCCACATACCTTAGTTGCATATCAATTTCAAAATTTAGAAGGGCCAGATTCATTGCCCTCCCAACAGCTGATACTGTTTCCAACAGAGATTGCATCCATGAAGTGGAGAAACAGCTGAAATGATGGAACACATCATTTTGTATTGTCTTCTCTATGCAATGCTCACCAGGAATTATTATCTCCATTAATTACTAAGCATTATCTCCATTCATTACTAAGCATTCTGGTTGTCCTAATTTGTTTTGTCATTATCATATCAATCCGATTTTAGATCTTTTACTACGGCTAGTACTGTTCCACAGTTTGTATAGTAATCATAGTTTTTTTTCAAATCTTTCTTAGATATTTTAGAACCTTTGCTCTTTTTACCTATATTAATTGCAATGCTCATGTTTTATTTGCTAGTCAATGGTCAAATAAAATTAATTCATCAATATTCAAACCAAAGGTGATACAGAGGAAAATTTAAAAGTTAGTTCTCTAATGTGAGGGAAACCAGGTTCTTAGATTTCCCCCCCCAACTTTTGACAAGCCATTGCCAGATTGTAAACTTTGGACATGAAAATCCATGTATTTCCATCACTAGGGATGGTGGGACGTGGTGGTGGTGGTGGTGAAGAATGATTGTTGTAACTTCAGACATACACAAATACCCTGTCTTTAGAAGCACTTACTTTTGCAGAATTTCCATTTCTGGAATAGAGAAATTCACCTGTGGTAAAGGTCAGAGCACTGCAAACTATTCATATCTGTTGAAATTTTTCTCTATGTACATCTGACATTAATTGAATCTACTGCTGACCAAGTAGCTTAATAGAAGTGGAAGGCATGATGAATCCCAGATGTTACAGTTTCTGGTTTTGTAAATGAACAACAGACATTGCCATTGGATCTGTTATAGCAGAAGTAGCTTTTAAGTAGTTTTAAACTGAAATAGAAGAGTTCAGTTACTACCTAAATTTTGCCAGGCACTCTAAACTCACTGAATCATCTGAAGTGACAAGGAACAGTCTGTAAATAAAACAAGATGTGGAATGACTTCCACCACACAACTGGATAATCAAGTACCTACCTGGAAATAACAGGAGTCAGTAGAAACATCAGAAGCTTTGGGCAAATACTAATGACACAATGGAAGATACTATTGCTGGTCAGTGGTGATAGATTGGCAGAAGTTAGTCTCAAGAAAGAAATATTTAAAGGAGATTCACTCTTACCAATACTGTTAATCATTGCATTGATTCCTCTGTCAATAATGCTGAAAAAGTCAAAACATAGCTATCAAACATCAAAACCATGCGCCAGGCTATTCCCACTATCTTTATATAGGTGATCTGAAACTATGACTTCCGGTGGAGTCGTGGGCTTCGACGGATGGACTTTTGCAGTCCGCCAGCCCCAGGCTGCGTAACGCCGCTTTTGACAGCTTCAATCAGCTGTCAAGCGGCGGGAAACCTGCTCCCTCGGGCATAGAGGGGGCGGGGGAGCGTCGGATGGAGGGCATGGCTCCCCAAAGTCCCTGGTTTGTTTTTGCCAGGGACTGGAAGGGTGAGTCCCCTGATGAGATCCGGAAAGCTCCTCGCCTGGGTCGCCTCTGCTAACGCAGAGCTAGAAGCCGCGAACATCTCCGTGCAAAAGGCATTTTTTCAAAAATAATTTTTCTATCCGGACGGGGCAGGATGCAGAATTCCGAGAAAGTAACTTTTTGTTTTATTCTTTTTTGAAACCTTAACTTTTTGTTGTGGATTCCCTCTATAAAATGGCGAACGGAGTGAGACTGGCAAGTGAAATTTCCGGTTTTGTTACATTGTAACTCTCTGTTTAAAGTCAAAGTTTCTTTTTTTCCTTTGCCAGTGCTGTGGGGATTTTTTTCTCAAAGACCTGGAGAAATGGAATGTTTACGAGATTTAATAGATGCCTTTAAAGCAGAAGAGATATCGAAGGATGATTTTAAAGAGCTTGTGATAACATTAGTTCAGATAGTCCAGAGGGTGCAGGAAATACTCAGCACTCTCCATGGTGTGGAAATATCGGTAAATGCTGGTGAGGATTTGGAGATGGTCGATGACGTCTTGGAGGTTGTGAATCCTGAGAGGGAGCAAGAAACATTTCAGAACTCTTTGGACATTCAGGAAGGAGAGAAGCAGTTTGATGCTTTGGGACAGTATGGACTGGAAGGATTTCGAGAGTCAGGCAAAGATCTTAACTTGGTGGAGGAATTTACAGAGGCTGAAGATGGGGAGGAAGAAGAGACATAGGGCGATGTTTTTCAAGGACAGTTTGGGATGGAAGAATTTTCTTCAAGGAACTTGGACGTGTCTGCAAGAGGAACTGTAATTTTGTCTGCTTTAAAATGGTTACAGGATGGCAGGAGTTTTCAGATGGACTGTGAATTTGCCATTTTTTTTGTTAAGTTATTTTGGTGGACATTGGAAGCCGGTAACATTAATTCTTTGATGAAAAATTTAAAAAAGGGGAGGGATGATCTGATCTTAGTCGAAACGGACGGGTTTTTTTTCGTTATGACCTAATGTTTGGGCGGTTATCAAAGTATATTCTTTTCTTTGTGGTTTGAATTGATCAAAGGGTATTTGAACTTTTAATTTTTTTCTTTTCTTAAAAAGAAAGTGGGTGTCTGGTAGGCATTGGGATTTGTTTTGTAAAATAATGCTCCAGTTAAAAGAAAAATAATAATCTAGGTGTTAATTAGTGGTGGTGCTTTCCATTTACTCAAACCGTTGGGATTTGTTTTTGATTTATTTAGTGTCTTAAGAATGGCGGATGTCCTGATCTCTTTGTTTGCAGAGAGGCGTAGTCGCCTTCCCTTTTCTTTTCGCTTAAGCGAGGGGGAATGGAGGAAGTGGTGGAAATAATATATTAACAGACTCTATGGAAATAAATACTTAATGATGGTTACTTTAAAGAAATAATATATTTTATGGAATAAATACTTAAGGATGGTTATTTTAAGGAAGGTTAGATTTAAGAAGGTTTTATTTTTTGTGGTTTTCTTTCCATTAGAACATGATGAAGTTAAAAACCAACTTTTTCTAAAGAAGTTGTTAGAATATTGTAAGGAAAGGAGTAGTTGTTTTTTTTATATATAGAAAAAGTTTTTATTGGTCAATAACATACGAAACAATAGCTTACCATATGTGGAATTTCAATTACCAAAAAAGATAATTATTTTTATATAAAAAACATAATTTCCTT
>JANHFO010002000.1:0-11439 GCA_032468095.1 Pareas carinatus | reverse complement strand
GTCAACATATTGCTTAATAAATACCGCACACAACGAACGGACGAGGTCTTTGTGCCTTACCAAGTAGTTGCTGCGTTCCAACACCATGGTGTCTGACTCTTATTGGTAGCCTCTGACCCGCCTAGTCTTAGGCGCATCCTTGCGAGGATCCACAGCAGACGAGGTCTGATCACCTCACTCACAAACCCTGATCTTATTTTCGGAAAAACATGCTGCTCCTCCCTCTTCTCATTCACTTGTTCATCCTCAGTTTGGCTCACTCCTCAGTTCATGCTTTGCTCACCTCTCCGTCTGCACACGTGCGTGCAGTAGCTGCTCCTGCCCAGGGTCCACACATGCTCTGGCGAATCAGCTCAGTGTTTAGGTTGGAGGGATTTTTGCTTGGTCTTTGCGTTTTTTGAAAACAAATCATGATTTACCTGGAAACACCTTATAACCTCACACCGAACCCTGTTATAGAAGAAAAATTCTGGTTCTTTTCTCCAGCTGGGAATTGAGATCCACGCCAATGGACAGAATAATGAGGAGAAAAGCAAGCTGTTGGAAAGGAGGTTTTATTCCGGAAACCAAGCAACAGAGTTGAATTCCAGGTCAGCTGGCTTCTCTCCTCGCTATTCCGTTCATCCGCGTCGATCTCAATTCCTGACTGGAAAAAAAGAACCAGAATTTTTCTTCTATCACTAGGTTGAGAAACCCTACTCCCCATCTTTTATTCTTGTTTTTTAATTTTTTTTAAAAGGAAAATATCTTACCCTTCTAAACAATTTCTCAAAAAAATTAAAAAAAGAGTAAAAACCAAGCTTTCTTTCTTTTCAGTTACTGATACGTAATGGATTAAAGTACAAAGAATGGAGGGAGGATACTTATAGGCAGGGGCAATTCTAAGAACTGCCTCAGGCAGCTAGAGAGTATTCTCACAAGTACTTTTTCCAACAGGAATTAATAGAGCTATTTCATAAACAAGTTCCCTACCGAAGGCCTCAACGATTTCACTTGAACTTTGGTGGATCTTTCAGGTCTTTCTGTTCAATTCTATAAACTTGATATTCAAATATATACTTTTAAAAAGCATGAGTCAAGAGTTAAGTAGGCTGCGGAGGGGGAAAAATGCTTCCTTGCATTTTTCTGGCTTATTTTGGATGGTGGGAAAAGACCTCTCTGCATTCAACTGACATGTATGCGGAGAGGAAATATGGGAAGGAAATTTTGCCCAGTCAGCCAATCTCCCCACATGTGGAAGAAATCAGTGTTTCTAGAGTGAAAGACTGACCTTCAGTGAATAAATGGATATCCTTTAATAATCTTCTCCATTTGGACTCTTTCAATTAGAGTCTTTCAGATACTGTATGTTGGGAATAGCAAAACGTCCAAAATTTCTCAGCCTTCTTGCTGCCAGGATAATTTTGGGAATCAAAATTTTGTTTAATGCTCCAAGATGTTCCCTCTTCCAAAGCATGCTCTTATTTCAGATATTGATTTGTTTCCTTCAGATATTCCCTTTCCATACCTGTTTGGACTGTCACATTAGCTGAAAAACGCTTATAAGCAAAAAACAGCAACGCAATATTGAATGGAATGCAGAAATCTAACTATTGGTATTGCATGAAACAATGTTGACAAAGCTTAAGACATAGTCGGAATTTCAGAAGCAAAAGCTTAAAAGGCATACCCCCACCTAGTTAGGAAATTGTCCCTATCTCACATTGAGGGATACGTGAATATTTTATCAATGTTTTTGATCATGTCTCTCTAGGTGGCTTTTTGAAGAACAGAATGCTTGTGATAATTCCCTTGCTGTAGCATTGATATCTCTGAGTCATTATGGCTTCTCTGAAAATGGAAAAAATAATTAAAGAAAGAAACGCACCAGACATCAGAAGAGGAGTTATGTATAAATCTTATATGTCATCTTCTGGAAAATGGTTCCACAGCCATGAAAAGCTATTCTAACAAAGAATAAAATATGCTATCAGTATTGAAGATGTTTGTTTGGAGATTAGTCATACTGAGTTCACTTAAAGCTTGCTCTCTAATAGAATTATGCAAGGCTTCAAAATTGCCTTGCAAAGTTGCATTGGGTCTCTCCCCCCCAAGCACACACAACAAGCAAACCAAACTTGCCATGTTGTGTTGTGTTGCTTTGTTTTGTTTTGCTTCATCTCACCTCTGACACCTCTTCCAGCAGTTTCAATAGTTTAAAGTGTTTTTTTGCCTATGTATGGAATTGTCTTCTAGCTAATGGGGCTGCTGTTCATAACCTCTATGACATAAAATACCTTACCTCAAATGAGGTGAATCATGGCTTGCATTTTAACTCATTCTACATACTAGTAAGGGAAGGAGGGGGTGCAGTTTCATTCCTGAGTAGACGCAGTACTGTAATCTACTAGAAACAACGAAGGAAATAGGAGGCTAGTTTGACCTCTGGATGTAAACATTTGCATTCATTACCATAAGCTGCAGAGACGCCACCCTCTATGAAAGTTCACTCAAGAAATCACCCTAAGGCACAGTTATTTTGAAACAATTTTGTATTTGTATTTGTCAACCTGACCCCCAAGTATTTCACCTTTTTCTTTTTTCTGGAAACCGCTTCTGGACTTTGTGATCAAGGTTGAAAAAAAATGAAACTTTGGTTTGGGTTTCACCAATTAGATAGATTTGTTCTTATAGCAGGTGGCTGTTTAAAATATTGTATGAAAGTAAAAAGTTGAGATTCGATATTACTGCCATATTTTACTGCACCAAAAGTCAATGCCTTTTCTTTCTTTTCTTTCCCCTCTTTTCCACACTCCTCTTCTCCTTTTTTTCCTCCCTACTATTTGTTTTTGTATTTTTCTTTTTATGAATGTTATATTATAAACCAATAAAATTATTTTTTTTAAAAAGACATCACCCTAAGATAAACTCAAGTTAATGACCCAACAAAGAATTTATTACAGTTATTGAACAACTGAAATGTAGCGCATACATCTCATAAATAAACAAACAAACAAAGAAGCAAACAAATGAGAGCACTCCAAGACAATCACTGATAGCCGGTAACTAAACTGTAGACAGACATTTGAGACCTCCACTGGTGGAGGAGCGTCTGCTAGTTGATCTCTGCTTGTTACCAAAGCCTCTTGTTTAGATGTTGTTTTTGCTGATCAGGTACAGCTTCATACCAAAAAGGCCTCTAGTCCTATTATAGAGCACATGCTTTCCATGTGCTCTATAACCTTAGCAACTTTAAGGCTTGTGGACTTCAGCTCCCAGAATTCCCCAACCGGCATGTATTTTAGCATTTATAAAATAATATGTTCATTATAAATACTGATTTGTCAAAAACAATTTAACAAATCTTAAAACTGCAGTAAAAACTTCCAAAGGCTTTTCAAAGAGGTTTAGGTGCCTAAACCCCAGCACTGCAGAAACCTGGCAGCAAGGAATGCAAGTTTGGCTGCTAACTGTTAAAAGTCTCAGAAGTTTCCACTTCAGATTCTGTCTAGTGTGGTAGAATCCTGCTTCTTTCAATCTTGCCTGCTCTTGTGCTATTATGATCAGTGCCTCATTGCTGTCTCTTAGTTCAGCCCTTTTCAGCCACTGTTTCGTTTTCCCAGTGTCGGCTGCCTCAGTTGTATTTCAGTGGTACATCTGATGTTACCACGGCGCTTGCTCTGCTTGATTTTCCTCCCATGCCTGCTCAATGTCTTGTTCACTCTTAGCATACAGCTTGATACCATCCATAAACAGGAGGTAAGTCCACTTTATCAGTTTCGTTGGCAAGATTTCAGAAGTGTTTTGCCATTATCTGCTGAGGCCGAGAGAGAGTGATTGGGCCAAGGTCACCCAGTTAGCTTTCTGCCTTCGATGGGACTAGAACTCCCCACTCTTGGTTAGGTTTCTGTACAAAACTGTTTTTTTTAAAGAAATGAAATGAACAGTAATTATATTTTCCCAGCAGCCATATAGAAGGGATTTTTTTTTTTTTAGAAATGGTATAATCCTCTTTTCTTTTCAGAACACTCACGGAATATGCCAGCATAGGTTTAATCTCTGCTTTCAACATTTCAGTATTTAGATCTAGTAAGAACATTTTTGTTCAAAAGCACGTTATAGTATTTATCCTTCAACTAACATAAAGGGATTCTTCATATGTGATATTTCCCTGTTATGTTTTTTGGTTTAAGCTGTAGTATGCTTTATCTTATTTTATTTTTTTTACAAAATGTTGTAAGGCACTTTATGCGTTGAAAGGCAGGATATGTACTGTTAAATATCAATAAAAATGCAGAATAAATATGTTATATGTTTTACATATGATGATGTATGCAAATCATTGTCTTGTTTTCAAAAATCATATACAACTAGCAAAATGATTGAACTTGAGTCATTGTGTACTCAATTATATTTTCTATCTATGCTTGTGTGCAACCAGATAAAGATGATTTCCTCTTTGAAACACAGACTGTAGGGTTCTGGCTTTTTCTTTGTTAAAAAAAGATTAAACTGCAGCCTCTTACAGGGGCATAGAACAATGGCAACAATAGCGACGATGTTACCATCTCTACGTGCTGTGCAGAAGTCATGGTTTGCTCTTGGCATTAAGATTGCAAGTTCATTGGAGGCTAACAAAATCTCTTTTGCTGTTTAACTTTGAGCTAACTATGTTGGGAGAGATTGTGATTTATTTAATTATTACTATTAGAAAAAAGAGCAAAGAAAAAATATCAAGGTTTTTTAATGCTGATTTTTTCATTGCAATATTGGAAGCCATCTTGGAAAACATTTACTCTAAAAGGCACATTATGGTTTTCAAAGAAATTAAAAAATAAAATTAATATAAAAACAGGCAGCATTCTTCCTTGAATTCCATAAAGTTTAACTGATTCTGAAGTAAATCAGACATTCAATTAAAGCAGAAAAATAATAATTATAAGATGTAATATAAGTTACTGTCTATATTAGAACAGCTCACTGGGAATGTCCTAAGTACTATAAGCATTTCAAATTAGGCACATCTATTGTGTAATGTAGATGGTAGCAGAGATATGCAAACCCTCTAGGTACTTCCTGCCACTTAGTGTTGTCAAGATTTTTGCAGCTGATATATGGTATTCCTATTTCGAATATAATAATTATTAGAAACAACCCTATTACTTGTTTTATTTTTTCCCCAAATAATTTTATTAAGATTCCAATTGCAAAACTAAACTAATAGAAATTACAAATAAATAATAAAGAAAAATAGAAAGTTCAGGAAAAAATAAAAAATAAAAAATGACAAATTAAAAAAGAATAAACTAACTTCCTCTTTATAAAAATAAGTACAATCAATTTTAGTAAATTAGCACCATTTCTTAAGATACAGCAAAGGCAGTCTTATTCCCATGACTCATTTCTTAATTATTAACAGATACTTAAAGACTTATTGTTCATTCTTAGTTAGCAAAGTTCATTAATGGCTACAAAAATAACTACATAACTACTTTAACTTTGATCACATAAAAGGTAAATGTAAAGGTTCTCATCACACATGCGTGCTAGTCAGTCCGACTCTAGGGGGCGGTGCTCATCTCCATTTCTAATCCATAGAGCCTGCACTGTCCGAAGACGTTCCTGTGGTCATGTGACTGGCATGACTAAATGCCTAAGATGCACGGAATGCTGTTACCTTCCCACTAAAGTGGTCCCTGTTTTTTTACTTGCATTTTTACATGCTTTTGAACTGTTGGTTGGCAGAAGCCAGGGCGAGTAACAGGAGCTAGGGATTTGAACTGCTGACCTGATTGACAAGATCAGAGTCTTTGCCACTGAGACACTGCATCCCCTCTTGATCACATAAGACAGCTCTATATTCCTTTCCCACACTTTTAACAATTTTAGGTTTTAATCTCTTGAAATAATGTAATCAGGCATGATTTCATTTCCCCTGTTTTTTCTTTATCTCTTCTCAGCAAATCCTTCAAAGCTTTAACAGATCTCTTATATAAATTCATAAAAAGGTATTCAAATCACACTTATGAGATAATATTTGTAGTCTTTTTCAAATATCAAGACATCAATCAATTTCATTTGTATATCCAGTGTGTTGTTACATATCATTCTTATAGCATGTTATATTTAAAACCGTATTTAACTGAGTTTCAGTCTTATTTGGTATAATATATTTTTCTGTAACAGTAGCTATATTTCAAAAACAGTAAATATAATTTCAAAGGCGATTACAGAGATGAGAGTTGGTAAAGCTTTTTTCCATAAATGTCTATGCTATGATTGTGAGCTAAGATAAAATCCGTAACTCCAAGTCATTTAACTGAGATGCAATCTATTCAAAAGGAATGGTTGTATGAAGTACACATGAGTTATTTCATGGTCTCTCCTTGCTCCAGAGAGACTGTATTGGTCCAGATCCTGCATTCAGCTGTGATCTCCACTGTAAATACTGTCCTGTTCGAAGACTGACATCTAGCTGACCATGAACCTCATTAGAAATTCCTATCATTTGTTTTAGGGATAAATTAGAAATAGTGCCATAGGCTGCTAACCGAATACCTTCCTAAATCTGTACTTGAAGTAGCCAATTGTCTCAATGTCTCATTCTACAGGGCCTCAAAGCATTGAGACTGTCTCTCTTCTCATATGAAAAATAAACAGGTGGATAGAAACTGATTATGCCTTACAAATAATGGTGCAGGTTGTAATGACAGCAGATTCTACCTGGTTCAATGGTTGAATTGTAAGAAAGCATTTCTGACATTATCTTTAACCACCATTTTAGTTACTGAAAGCACTTTTTGCAGTCTCCCATTTTCTCATTTGCTCTGCACTGACTTTGCTTATTTAAGCTATACAAGATGTACTTCAGTACAATGTGTGAATTACAGACAGCCTTTCCCCTCAATTAGTTTAAAGAAGGTTCGTGATAGGCTCAGCATGATATAGCTAAATTTGGGAAGTATCACCAGTATGTCTTGTATGATACATATTTTCATGTATTTTCAGAGAAAGAAAAAAGAAAAGTTCTACTTGTTATAGATGAAACATAGCTGCAGATGGTCTAAATTTTGTGTAGGAGTAAAGAAAATCAATTGATAAGTACAAAATAACTTTAAATAATAGAAAAATGATTCATAGCTCCAACATTTTTTGTTTCCAGTTAGATCAGACCAAAGGTTTATATAATCAATATTTTATTTGCATATCAATCAATCAGATGCCCCTAGGAAGACTAGTAGCCTCAGGTAGATATTAAATAGGACAAGGTTTTGGATTAATTCTACCTTCATACCAATCCTCACAGACATTGCCTTGGAGAAATGGCAAAAGATTTATATGATTTAAAGAGAAACCAGAGTTAAAATAACTCAATATAACATACCAATTGATCAATGGGAAAATATGCGGATAGAGGGACCGAAATTTATATCATGCTTTAACCTCAAAGAGAACTTCTACAAAATGATGTATAGATGGTATTTATGCTCAGATAACATGGATTCCCAAATAGTTGCTAGATATGTAAAACTTAGATAGGAACCTTTTACCATCTTTGGTGAATTTGCAAAAGAGCTAAGTAATCTTGGATAAAAGGTAATTCAAAACATTTTGAAAATTAATGTCCAATTTAGACTGGAAACTTTTTGTTAGGGTTTATGTATAAAGCATTGGAAAAATTACATGGTGTTTTATTGTTATATATGATAACAGCAGCTCAACTTTTATATACTAAGTGTTCGAAAGATCATATGATACCCACAATAGAGAAATGGTTAATAAAGGGGACAGAACTGGCAATGATGGTAAGTTAATGGCCCTTGTGGAAAAAATCACCCCTCTCATTCTCAGTTCCACCAGATCTTAACCAGAAACTCAATCAATGCCACCTCCACATGTAGCAGACCATAAAACTGAGCTAAAAGAGTACAGATTATTTACTTTTCTGGGATCTTCTGAAATTGCAGCACTACCAAGTTATCTATTGATTAATTGACTGCATTCCACCAAGTCATTGTGCATTCTTAATGACCACATATATACATTTTCTTTATGCTAATTTCCTCCTTACCTGGTTCTTCAGTTCTTCCAATGATGCATTCATCACTACTGAAACTGGTCTATTCACCATGCTATTAGTTACTTTTTTCTCTTTCCTTCCATCTTTGTTTGACGATTCATTTATTCTTTTCTTGACTATGCATGGTATTCTCAGGAATCATCTCCAACACCAATGTTCAGAGATTTCGATACTTCTTCAGATTCAGTCTTCACTTTCAGAGAGCATCACTTCAAAGCTACTCTATGAAGCAGAAGTCTACAGCTTATTTCTTGACTGGTTGATCCTTCATTTTGATGGTTGACCCTAAAAACAGAAGGTGTTTATCACAATAATTTACATTATTGTAAATTCTAAGGCTGATTGTTGTGCCTCTTGTCATTAATTTGGTCTTCTTTATATTTAAATTTTAGTTCAGTTTTTCTTGATGAATTTCTCTACAACTTTCCTCAAAATGGAACAGTTGGAGACTAGAAATTGCTCAGTCCTCCTTGGTACAGCAATAGTCTATTGGGAAAAAAGGAACATCAACACCTTTTTCAAGCAGGTAGAATGCCTTGTTAAAGTGGTTCTGACAACTTTATCCATCAGATGCCTAGAATACATCTCATCATTACTTATGTAAGGAAATTCTTCATAGCCTTCCTTTCCTAAAAGAAGAACAGATAATATTAAAATGACCTACCGGTAGTAGTAAGCAATATTCAAACATAATAGTGCAAAAATAAGTAGATTTGTTCCTGTCTTTGTCACAAAATGGGTTGCAGCATAGGCTCAAACATGCTAGATTATATTTATACTTCTTCCTTTTCCAGTGCCACCCTAGGCAACCTTTCTGCCACTTCCTTTTCCAGAGCTTTCTTTCTTTTTTATAGTTTTATTGGTTTATAACATACAAAAATAAAATACAAAAGTAAATATTAGGACAAATAGGGAAGAGGAAATGGAAGAGAAGAATGTGGGAAAGGAGAGGAAGAAAGAAAAGAAAAGACATTAACTTCCAACTCCCTCTGTTACATAGAATGTGATAGGAACATTGAAACTCGACTTTTTATTTCCACACAATAGTTTAAACTATTCACTTCTATAACAATAAATCTGTAAAACCCAAAATCAAAGTTTCATTTTTCTCAACTTTGAGCACAAAGTCCAGAAGTGGCTTCCAGGTAGAGACATAGTCAATTTAGCTATCTCTGCCAACTCCATTAACTTTTCTATCCACTCATCCATTGTCAGAATTGAAGTATTCTTCCATTTTTGTACATAAAGTAGTCTTGCTGCCATCAACATATATAACATCAAAGTTCCCATTTCCCCCCCAAGTCCATTAGCCCCAAAAGGAAAGCCTCTGGCTTCATCTTTATTTTTGCTTTAAGGATCTTCTGCATTAGGTTATGAATTTTATTCCAATATTTCTTTGCTTTATCACATGTCCACCATAAATGGAAAAAAGTCCCTTCTTTACATTTACATTTGCAACATTCATTTGAAATACCCTTATATATTCTTGATCGTTTGTCTGACGTTAAATACCATTGATACATCATCTTATAAAAAATTTCTCTTAAGTTATAGTTTAATGTAAATTTTATACCTTTCTTTCACATATTCTCCCATTGATCAAGCATTATATTATATTCAAAATTCCTTGTCCACTGAATCATACAATGTTTTACATGTTCATTTTTTAAATTTAAATCCAGTAATGTTTTATAGACCTTAGACCTTCATTTTCCAGAGCTTCCCAGGATAATCACTGAATGGAGAAAGGATGGTTATTAGCAATCATACTGAAAGTATTCTCCCTCATGCCCACCCCAACCCATAGAGTTAAGAATAAGCTAAAATGCCCATAAAAGCCTCAGGAAGCTTCTGAAAAAAACTCTGTAAATCAACTGAATCCACCAGGCACATAGGGCAGACTGATTTAATAGATTTAGTTTCCATAAAGAAAGGAGCAGCACCAGAATGCTCTGCAGAAATTAAACAGTGATTTGACCTTCACAAAGAGCATGAGTTAATATCTTTAATCCTCATATTGTATCACAATCTTCTAACAATAAAACCCAATCAAGAATCGGCGATATATGTCATTCCCTTAAATCAGTGATTCCCAACCTTTTTGACACCCCTCTTACCTTAGGACTTATTTTGTAATCTCACAGCATGTACAAATGCTCAGGACTTAACTAAGGAGGACTAAGTGCCTCCTGGAAGTGAGGGTTGGAGGGTCTTTTTTCTACAAACCATTTCCAACTAATAAATCAACATCTGGGGACATGGGCAAGGTACTATTGTTGATCTATTTGATTTTGGAACCAATAAACTAGATTGGAGTGTGCTTGCGTGCATATGTGTGTGTTAGGGTAAAAATATGCTTGCCATGCATGAAAGGAATCTGGACTAATACTTTCACAGATTCAGAATCTCTGCCCAGTTCATGGATTGACCTGATATGAGCTAATTCTTGCAGTTATTTCTAACCCATTTCTGATAGTTCCACACTAGTTATATGCAGAACAAGGTTAAAATAAACCAAAAAATGGCTGTATTTTGCTGACTACTTTAGCTTGTGACCTAACTATTTCAAAGATTTGTCTGCCGCCAACCCCATCAATATGTGCATTTTGGTCAATTTACTCTGCTCAAGGTCCCATTTGTAAATTAAACCCAGGCTGTGATGACCAGAAACAGGACATTTTAAGTGGCAGTTCTCTTTTATGGAACCCTTTTTCTGGAAATATTTATACTGGTCCTATAAAACACGAGTATTACTTGGACATTTAAGGATAACAATGACTTCAGTTGAGATTATCTACAAATTTATTTAGGGTCAGATTATCTGCCTATGGCCACAGTCTCCTCCTTATTTTGAAATATGCTTCATATGATTTGATTTTAAGCAAAGTCAGTTCACTGTGATGGTTTTATATAAGTTCTTGAAAAAAAAATACTAACTATACCTTACATCCTAACATTCATTCCTATAGATTTCTAATTTTTAAGTCCATAGAATAATTGCAGATCATTAGGTACTGTATTCAGACTTTGTGATGATAAGGACTGGGATCTTTTGCCCATCTTTATCTTCTTGATTTTCAAATGCTTATCTTCTTACAGCAATGCATAACTTTGTTTTAATACTGTGTCTTCTCTACAGCAGTCTCTGAATTGTCTACATGGCCAGAAAATGTTATATGAAGTCACAATCAACTTCCAGGAAACATATCGGGAGAGGCAACTTTTGTGCAAAGTGCCCCCAGTTCCTACAAGGACACACCACCTTTTGGAGATTAAAAATGTAGTGTGGGTGCCGCAAGGAATGAAGCGAGGCACAAACTGGATTCAAGTCTTTATTAAGGTATGGTTGCTCCGCTAAGAACTGCAGGAACAGGGGTGGG
>JANHFO010001999.1:62038-78635 GCA_032468095.1 Pareas carinatus | reverse complement strand
GATTGTTTATTGGATTTCTTTAAGGAGAAGAGTGTGTGGGTGAAATAGATGGGCTTAAAAGTACCTTCCTACTCAGGAGTACAGAAAGTCTCTTGTCAGTTATCCTATAACAAGTCAAAGAAAACAAAAACCCAAGCAATTACAAGATTAAAAGTCTTTATTACCATGTCATAAATGTATTGATAACAACCATGAATAAGATGAGCAATTAAGCCAGAAAACACTTTAGATTTGGACAGTTCACACAGTCCATAACCCACTTTAAACTTGAGCCATGAGCAGTAGAGCCAGGAAAGTTTTCCATGACAGTTCAGGATTTGACTCCCAATCAATTCAAATGTTAAACTTAGGGACCAAATGCAGGGCAAGGATAAACAAGAGCAGGAACTTCAGAGGTTCACAAGAGGCAGATTCAGAGAGCAATTTTCCACCAGACGGGATCAGTCTGGGGGCTACTGCCATGATTAGACACCTGCTGATCACTTTTCCTCTTTGCTCTATAGCTGTCAATATGGCTGTTGAACTAGGTGCCCTGTCAAAAGGTGACTGAATCCAGTCTCACTGGCTTCTGTTCATTGTCTCCTGGAGCTGCAACAAGCATTTGATTGTCTGCCGGCTCTTCAGGCTGATAATCTGTCGGGTCTGATTCTTCAGCCTCTGTCTCATAGGATTGTGATGAGACCAGCGAATTGATTAGTGCTACAATATGTTCAACCTGGAATCCCTGATCTGTCTCCTCTTAACAAGCCATATTCATGAATGAGGAGATATGGTTGTTTGATTCTGAGTTCTCAAAAGAGGAACAAGCCATCATTCTAGCTTGTGACTTGGCAACCAGCCCAGTTTTGAAACATAAATCAAAAGTTGCAAATCTAATTATTAGCTTAAAATTAGCTTTCATGTGAACCAAGATGAATTCTTTCAGTTTACATTTTAATAAAAAGCATACCATTTTAATTCTACAAGTGATTCCTTTGTTTTATGTAACCATACACTAGAATGCTGTGTATGTTTTGCTAAACCAGATAATCAAATACAATGTCAAGTGATTGACCCTTCATTCCAGTTCAAAGGAGATGCTGAATTTTAAACCACTATTCCTTTCACTATTTGTTCCTCTGTATCTTTCTACATTCTTTGTAACTAGCATACTAAGTTCACAACTCAAGTTGCTTCGTATTGCAAATTGTCTTGAACATGTAATTGTATCATAGAGTGTAAAAGCACAATAATAAATCATCTAAATGATTGTGCTCAGCTCCACTAAAGACAGAAAGATATTACTTTCAGTCTAGAAGGCTACAAATCTAGACCAGCACTACTCATTTTGAATATGACATTATCAAAATTTATTAGGGTCTTGCTTTTATAGAAAACCTGCTTAATTGCTAATTTCATTAATGCATTTCCTAAGATTAAATGCTTCTCTCCCTTGAGTTTAGCTAACACAATTAATTAGTTTTTTGCAAGGTGATTTGCAGCAAGTGTCTGCTGCCATCTCTTGTCTGAAGATAGCATGACTGCAAGAAAGCCATCTATTTTGGCTGAAATGCTCAAACAAATACATAGTACAGCTGTCTGGTTTTAGAAACAATTTGTTGTATATCTGCAATAGTTTGGGTCAATGAACGTGCAAAAGCTCACTTGCTTATAGTAAAAACTTATACCAAACTATTTAAAAACTGGTTATGCATCCTGTTCAAATGAGCAGAGTTGCAAAAAAGCTATGGAAGAAAGGAACCTCCTTTAATTCAGGGGTCCCCAACTTGTGGGCCACGGCGGCAGCAGCAGGTTTTGTACATGTGCAAAGGCTGTTCACAAATTAATACATGCATAAAATAAAGAAAAATATAGAAAATATCCCAAACACTTTCTTCCAAACAGAACTATGCCCCAAAGGCATGAAATACAGGAAATATTTTTTCTAGAGGTAATGTCTGCCCTGTATTTATCAACTGCAGATACAGGGAATCATGGGTAATAGAATGTTTAATAATTAAATTTTTTTTCTGTAGCTGTAGAGGAACAAACAAGTCATAATGTCTGTGGAGATTCCCAGTCATCCAGGTCATAGTTGTCTCAAAGGTGCTTTTCTTCAAAAAGCAACAGAACTGTTTTTTCCTGAAGGAAGGACTTCCTCAAGGAAAAAACAGTTCAGTTGCCTTTTGAAAAAGCACCTTTGAGACAAACAGGCATTAATTAAATGTTCCAATGGCAATCTGTGTTACAAGAACTAAAGTTCTGGGAGAAGTACTCCAAACGTAAGTAACTTTTAACCTGAGATAAAATGTGGCACAAAGAAGAGGATGAAAAACAAGGAAACAGTGCAACAAACCTAGGCATGAGCACATGTGATACATAAGCAAATTATATCTAATTAGATCTTTGTAGGTTAACGGATTCTTTGTGTGCTGGATGCTCTTTGAAGCAGTTTTATTACTGCAGAAGAGCTGAACTCCTGGTCTCCAAAGTGTATGAATGCATCCACTAATGCATTCTTCCCTCTGTCTATGTCTATTGGTCAGTATTTTGGAAAACTGCACCCTTTGAAGAGATTGGGAGAATTGTGGCGTCTTCCAGAATGCACCAACTTTCAGAATGGTGTAGGCAACTTCTGCAGGAAAGTGTTGGCTGAGCACTCTTTACCAAAGAGGTAAATGGAGTCAGGCATGCTGGGGAGCAATGCAGGCCTAAGACCGCTGCAACCCAGTAGGGCAGGATGAAAGTGGGAAGATAGGCAGGTGGGGGCAACTGTAGAATCCTTACGGTTGGTCATAAGGGTGGGCAGATTGCCAAGTATCCAAATTTTCATCACGTGACTATTAAGGAACCGCCGTGGCCATAACTTCAAGTACAGTTCTATATCCCCTTTGTTCAGCATTGTTATAATTTTGAACTTTCACCGAACTATTGGTCATAAGTGAGGGACTACCTCGGTTAATAAAAATATTAGGAAACTCAAATGCAGCATAATCCCAAAAACAAAATCAGATAAAAGGATTACAAAAAAAAGCTAAAATACTCTGGTATAATGACTTTGTGCCTCAAGTGAGAACATTTGCCTCGATGACCCATTTGTTTTGCTGGCTGTCCATGATATTCTTAGGAATCTTCTCCAACACCAAAGTTCAAAAGCATGCAATTCTCTTGCTATTTTGCTGCTTCAAAGTCCAACTTCTGCTTAAGAGTGTTAGAGAGAATGCCAAAGATTGCATGATTCTGATCTTTGTAGGAGTAGAGACACATTGTGACATCTGAATATTTTTTTCAGGGCTTTCCTGGCTGCTTCATCAAGTGCTAGTTAGTGGCTTATTTCTCAACTATTTATTCCTTTACTTGAGTGGGCTATATAGCAGTGATGGCAAACCTGTTGGCACATGAGCCAAGTTGTCACAGCATCGCCTCAGAGCTGAGCATACTCAGAAAGGAGTAGCGGCAGTAGGCGATGACATCACAAAACACAACTCATTAGTCAAGACTTGTTTGGGCACACGGTGTCTAAAAGGCTAGCCATCACTGCTATATAGCATTTAATATTCTCATTATCAGTTCTAAGGCTGTTCTACCTGTTGGCACTTTGGTTTCTTTTGTACTTAATTGTATTTTAGTTCCACTTTTTTCACTTAGTTCCTTGACTTTTACTATTAGAACTTGTAGCAATATTTATATGCTGCTGTATGTTGGGCAGCATCTGCATTTAATAAATTAAATTATTAAAGCATTGTTAAAACAAATATTTCCTCAAATATACTGAATTAGATGGAGATGACGAATAAGACAGGAAATAGGACAGTTTTACTTGAACACTGGAACCTGACTGGATTTGCTCATTTTCAAACATGATCTTTCTTTTGCCAGCCTCTCCTGACACACCAGGTTTGGTTACTTTCTGTGTTTCCAGAGATTTCTCCTACTGAAATATAGATTCCAAACTCTTTTATATAATTTCTGCCCAACAGGAATTGGGCAGAAATTCTTGTTGGAACTCCCTTTGAGGGAGAGGAATATGGGAACTATGACAACCACATTTTAAAAATTTGCACTGCATCATTGATCTCCTTTGAATACACTTCATACAATTGAAGTAAACATTGTTTTGTGTAGAAAGAAGGGTACAGGGACTCAACAGACCTCATTTCCCATTTTGATACATCAAAATTGCTTCTCTAATTAATTATTGGCTTTCATTATTGGAGCATTATTGAAGTATTATTTAAAAAGTTTAAATTTCAGTGATAGCAGGAAAGAAGTCACTCTCATCACTATATGGAAAAAACATTTTAGACCAGTTATACAATGCAAAAAATGCTTACAGGTCCCTATCACGAGCAACTGTTGGTCACTCTGATCACTGTATGATTCATCTTGTACCTGTTTATTGAGGGCTTAAAACCATAAAACCAACAATCAAATCAGTGAAATCTTGGACTGAAGAGGCAAAGATAAAGCTACAGGATTGCCATGATTGCACAGACTAGAAGATTTTTGAAGCTATATTTGCAGATTTGGATGAACTTATAGATATTGTTACATCATGTTAATTTCTGTGAAGATTTTTGTGTACCGGACAAAACCTGAAAATACACAGTAACAACAAACCGTGGTTCACAGCTAAACTTAAGCAGTTATGCCATGCCAAAGAGGAAGCTTACAGGAAAGGAGATAGAATGCTGTACGATCAGGCCAGAAACGTATTAACAAGAGAGAACAGAGCAGCAAAAAGAAGCTACTCTGAAAGATTGAGCAATTAGCTCTCAATGAATAAACTAGCAAATATGTGGAAACTTCTTAAAAATATAACTGGTTACAACAAACCTCTATCATGTGCTGAGGGGAATGACAACTGGCAGATGACCTGAATGTTTTGAGATTGTTTTGAGAAGAAATCACTGTCAACTATCACCACCACCTCCAATACAAATACACCAACAACAGCCAAGCCTCCAACAGACGTCATCCTTTTGAGCGACCCTCCTCTGGTGATCACAGAAAAGGCTGTGCGAGACTTATTTCATGGACAAAAACCAGGAAAAGCACCAGGCCCAGACAAAGTAAGTCTAGCCTGTTCGAAAACTTGTGCTGACCAACTGGCCATAATCTTCACCTATATCTTTAACAAATCACTAGATATATGCTATGCTCCTTCTTCCTTCAAACATTCTACTATTACTCCAGTACCGAAGAAATCCACCATCAAGGAGCTGAATGACTACAGTTGCCCTGATATGAAAACTTTTGAAAAGTTAGTGATGGTCCATCTGAAAACCATCACAGATCAACTCCTGGACCCCTTGCAATATGCATACTGAGCAAACAGATCTGGAAATGATGCTGTTAATGTGGCTCTACACTACATACTTCAACATCTTGAATCACCAAGGACCTACGCAAGGGTCCTTTCTGTAGACTTCAGTTCAGCTTTCAATACCATCATTTCAGATATTCTTCTAACCAAACTGACCCAGCTAGCTGTGCCTGCCCACACCTGCAAATTGATTATAAGCTTTCTAACAGACAGGAAGCAACAGGTGAAGCTAGGCAAATTAACATCAGATACCTGTATAATCAGCACAGGAGCCCCCCAGGGCTGTGTGCTCTCTCCATTTCTCTTCTCCCTATATACTAACGACTGCATCTCGAAGGATCCCTATATTAAAATAATGAAATTTGCAGATACAACAGTGATTGGCCTCATTGAGACAACAAATCTGCATAGACAGGAAACCAAACAATTAGCCTTGTGGTGCAGCCGAAACAATCTAGATCTGAACTCACTCAAAATTGAAGAAATGATAGTTGATTTTAGGAAATTCTATCACCTCTTTCAATAGTAGATAAACAGTAGCAATAGTAGAGATCTTCAAGTTCCTAGATTCTATATCTCAAGATTTAAAATGGTCACCTAACAACAAAAAAGGACAACGAAAAAATGTTCTTCCTGCAACAACTCAAGAAGCACAGGTTACTCAAAGAGCTACTGATTCAATTCTACAAAGAAATCATTGCGTCCGTAATATGCACCTCTATTACTGTTTGGTTTGTCACTGCAACCAAAGACAGACAAACACAGACTTCAACGGATAATTAAAACTGCAGGGAAAAAAAATGCGGCTGAACACGACCACATGTTTATTGGACTTGTGCCCTCCTGGTTGGTACTGGCTTCCCGGGAGGCTACACGAGGCTGACTCCAGGGAGTTGTTAATACTTCTTTGGGTGAGGAATTCTTGCCTGCCGCCTTGAAAGAGGCGGTGGTAAGACCCCTTCTCAAGAAGCCCTCCCTGAACCCGACTGTTTTAGTGAATTATCGTCCTGTCTCCAACCTTCGCTTTTTGATGAAGGTTGTAGAGAGTGTGGTGGCATATCAGCTCCCGCGACACCTGGAGGAAAATGTCTATCTGGATCCGCATCCACATTGCTCTTAAATTATATAAGCAATTCATGATGATCTGCTCAAGATGAGATGATTTTAAAAACTGTTGTTTCTTTAAAAGTATACCCAACTCTCTTATAACCCCAAAAGGGAACAGTGGAAAAAATGTATGAAATAGGCATGCTTAGATTTGTGTGTGCGCCTATATATTTATCTATGGTGTAAATATTTAACTTCAAACCAACCTTTAAAATTCCAGATAGCACAGTAATAGACACATTTTTTAAAAAATGATAAATGCAAAATATGAGAGTAACCTTTTAAAGAGTTTTATTCAAAGTCAATGTTTCTTTAATATATTATATAAATGTATAAATAATGTCATTTTCAGAGTTCTGCTTTATTAGTATGAATCAGTTGCTATGCATCAATTTTACAATGCCAAATTTTTACAAAATGAAGATATCAGAAAGGATAGTTTTATTGCATTAAAAATCACTGGACTATGAAAAGTTTTAAAAAATCAACTGGAATTAAGGATTGTTTTTATACAATCTTTATGCTTTATAATTAGAATTTCTAGCATTCTGCCCAAAATATTTAAAACTACTTTAACATGCCTTGATGCAAATATTGTTCAAGATCAGAACTGAATGCTCAAATTTTACCTGAGTTTCATATATATTGTAACTGATGTATTTCAAGTTGATGATTCGGTTTGTCTATATTTGCATGCAAAGCTAAAACATTGCTCTACACAATCTGCTAGAGATAGCTGTTTAGGTATTAAGCTACCTCAGTTTTCCCCACCCCCAAATTAGTAGAAATTAGACTTATTTGACAATTCCTGTAAAAATGGGAATTAAACCTGAAAGTCCCATTCACAAGCATTGAGGTTTTTAATCAAGATGCAATAGAGGCTCTTTTCATTGCTTTCCTAGTCAGTGATCCATTCTTTCCTGTACCTTATCAATAGAGGGACAGAAGCCCCAGACACCAGACTGTATGATATGAATTCAGTCACAAAATTAGCCAACCCAGTTATAAAAACATATAATTTAGAATTTACAGTGGATACTTCTTTAGAAGCAACTATATCAATTGTTTCAAAATAGGCTTAAGTTACATCTCCAGAGTAGTTTTTTTATATAGTACGCCGAACAGATTTGGCACTGTTAACTGATTTGTCCCACCCTCCCCCATGAGGTGAATCTGAATAATCAAAATGTGATTCCCAGAAATGAAACACATTTGTACTCTTCAAAAGCAAGAGTTTCATTAAATGCACACAACACCTATAATGCCAGCTAAAAGCTTTTAAGGACTCATTCCCTATATGATCAAAGAGAAATGAATACATGCAAAAGAATTCATGCATATTTAGAGGAAATTTCCACAATGAAGTTAAAAGTCTGTAAGCGTTGTAATTCTTCATGCTAGTTTGTGACAAGTATTTGTGAACATCACTGCAGCTTTGAATGATCTTGAAATCACTCTATGAGGTAGTGTAGTTTTCTGTAATACATGCTGGTCGTTAGTAGCACTGTTTGGATGGTGCATTTGGCCAAATATTTACTATGTAGATTGACACTGTATGTTAGAAATACAAACTTACTTTTCTAGAGGTTAAATTGGTTGCTAAACGTAACCAATATCTGAGCATACCAGAAAATATTGCAGGGTTCTCAAATAGTAAATATGATAGGCAAAAAGTTGTCACAGAAAGATGGTTGTGTTCCAAATACAGTTACAAAAACTTATATATTCTGAGGTAGGAAACAAAGAATTCCATTGGCTTTTATATTTTGTAAACCAGAAAAAATGTTTGAGGTTCAGTAGATAAAGATTCTATTATTAAGAGCACTATACTATTACAGAGTTTATACAGACTTTCTGTAATTAATACAATGCAGCACTGGCTACAGTAAAATGTCCTAATTGCTTATTTTAGTAGTTAAAATTATTGAAGCTTTAAAGTGGCTTATTTTTATAACTGAACTGTAAGCTACTGAATTTGAACAGCTACAATTAGCTTTACCCATAAAAGTAATCTATTTGAAAGGATTTTCCCAATGCACCCAACTTGGTCCCACAATTAATAATAAAAGTTAAAATCCTTCCAGAATATGTGATCATTTCATTTATCCTTATTAAAACCACATCAAACTTTAAGTAGGAAGCACAGATTAACATAGTCTATTATAAATATTTTTATCTGGAGATCATGGAAGGACAGCGAGCTATCAAGAATATGTACATCTCTAGCAGAGTGACCTAACATTCTAAATGACTTAGGTTCTTGAAATGCTTTGTTTTATTATCGGATTCCTAACACACCTAGATTGGAATTATCAATAGATGTGAAGTAGTGGATGAAACAAATGTTACTGCCTTCCATTGCAATGGACATCTGAAGTAACAAAACTGTGTGGATTTCTTTCTTTTACACTAAGTATATTGCCTAATTTTTACAGGTCATTAGGAAAAAGCCCATTAATTATATTTAGGTTTGACTGAGGATGATGGGAATATGAAATGCAAAATTAATGCAGCTGCAGTTCTACCTCCTTACATGACAACTCAGGCTTCAATCATGCCAGGATGAATTAGGTCATTCATCTGTAGTGCATTTATCAGTCATTTGTTGACAAAAATCTGTGATACCACTACCACTTCGCACACATTGTTCCAAGCACAGTGTTTTCTCTGATATTCTTACAGGAACTGGACATAATTCTTGTGCTTGATCATATCCTACATCATAGCCTTCTTTCATATGTTGATAATTAGAATTCTGATCATTAGATGATATAACAGAAAGACCAGCAGATAATTCAACACACAATGGTACTGTAGATGAGATATCAGAAGGTGTTGCCTGTTCCCTCTCAGGAACCAAAAATGAAAGTGGACATTCAGAGGCTGAGTATTTTGCAAGAATCTGGATTTGCTCATGACTCAGCGCTGCTTCCTTGAATACTTGCTGGCAAAGTCCTGTTAGATTCTGTTTTGTCTCAGCCAGTGTGGACAAAATGTGATCCTTTTCCTTCAGTAAGTTATCTTTTTCATTTTGCTACAAGAAAACAGAAGTTCTGAGTTCAATACTGAAATACTGAGTGGTTGGGTTTCTATTAAGGCAAAGATATTTTATGGTTTGTTTTGGATTTGAAAACAGTCATATTAAAGATTGCCTGGAATACATACCAATTCCTTTTCAAGCATAGTATTAATCTAACTTAACTGTACAAAAGGAATACATATTAACATAGCTTAATCACAGCAAATGAACCCTAGAAAAATGCTAGGTAGTATAAACCATATAGTTCATTTATCATCAACATTTGGTGACAAATAACAGAACAATTGTTGAACAATCTGATTTTCTTCAAAATGAGAGACAAACTATATCTTAATATTACAGATTAAATAGCCACTTATTAACAAAAAAGCAAACCTCCCAAATGAGAGAATATTTAGAATATTATTTTCCATGATATTGTATCACTACCATGTCTCTCACAGCCCTTGACTAATAAAATTAAGAAGAAAAAAGAATAAGGTTCTATATCTCTAAATTAGGCATTCAAATTTAGACATTTAAGCAATTTTAAAGCAATAATATTCAATTCTCAGTACTTAAAACAATTTTGAGTATTGTTGTGTACAATGTCCCAGAGAGATGCTGTCAGTCATGTGAATAATATTGGACTGCATGAATCCGAGTGTATAAAAAAATTTCTGAAGTAGTTCTAGAAAGCATAGGCTTAGCAACAGATCAAATAAAAAATTATCTATATTCTGATAGAAATATGATCACTAAAAAGCTACCACTGAAGTTTTTGTATTGAAATATTTTGTCACTAAGCCAATGTCATAATATGAAGCAAAAACATTATTTCTTGTTTATATGATATTTAGTATGGTGAAGCTTTCTATTAACAATAAAAGCACATGAAATGTTAACAATTGCTTCCTTTTTTGAACAATCAATATATGGGGATAGCAGGTATCACCAGCAACCCTTTATTTAATAACTGTCACTTCACTGTCAGTCTCATGGAATTAGATCCATAATTGAATATAAAAGTTATATAGGGAAAATACTGTTTTCCCAGAAAATCTTGCAATTTCTTAATTTTCTCTAGTGAAAGACAGGATTTACTTACCTCAACAAAAGAAAAGTTATATATATTACCTAGAGAACCAGCTCTCTCAGAGCAAGAGTTTTTTCAGGTTTTTGTCGATAAATGAGGTACAAGTCAAGAAACTTTTTGAAAAATGTTATACAAGTAAAAATAATAAAAATAGTGGCAGCAAAGTAAACTATTTCATTTCAGTCAGGCACAGCAAATGAAATCAGTGCAGATACACTTAACTAGTGCCAGGTAAGCAAAATATATTCAATATTTTCCTCTAGCTTGGGAGAGGGGAAGGAAGGGAAGGAAGAGTCAAAATGTTTATTAACATAATTAAAAATAACCATTTATGTAGTCAATATTACATACAATCAAGGATTTACTTGAATTTTTAAATACATTTATTTATTTCACTTTGGTGCCTACTAATTTCAGGCCCACTATGGATGGTTTACAATATAAAAACAATATGAATACAGTAAGATAGAAATGCAAGGGAAATAAACAAATTGGCAAATTTAGAGAAATATGTCAGGACATATATCATATATAACAAACATATCTTAATTGAACAAAACTATCCATACATACCAATTTTTCTATTTCTGATTCAAGGTTTTGTATACAGTCTAGCTTTCGTTTACGACAGCGCTGTGCTGCAATTCTATTTTTACTTCGTCTTCTAATATCATGGATACAATCTAGCTCTTCTGAAGTCAATTTGTGCATTTTCAGAAATGACTGGAAGTCATTTCTGGAGAGTGAAATTATCTTCTGTGGATTAAATGGCAGTTTTATCTGGAAGATATAGACATTTGATTAAAGTTTCATAACTTAATAGCATTCAAATCTGAAACCCTGAATCCATATTCTTTTGCAATCACACTCAGTGTGCATGTCTCAAAATATTACCAAAGTCATACTATTAACATTCCATAGACCCGATAATAGCTTCTTATTTTAAAAAAAATCAATTCTGTAACAAGTAATTAACCCAATAATATATCTTTAAATGTTTGATTCAAACATTCATTGATTTATGAAAATCCATCTCCCTTCCACAGATAAATAATTAAGTCTTGCTTATTAGAATAAGCACATTGAATAGCTGTGGCAGCCAAATTTGGAAAAAAATAATGTTGCTGGCTAAAAAATGTTCCTGCCTCTATTTATATGAACCTTTGCAAAGTCCTAAGACACAGGCACCGGTTTATAACTGTGGATAAAAGATATACAAATAAGGAGGGTAGACTATTTGCATTCTTAAAAGAATGTTTGAATGAAGAACATAAAATTGAAAAATCATGCAAGTATAATATGAAAGCTGAATATGTAGCTATGTAAAAAGATTATCATAAAATAACCAATGCATATTTTAATATTCAAACTGATAAATATGTATATCATGATAATGTACAAGAATTCTCAGAAAAAATATGGAAAAGCAGACCATTTTATTTCATTGGATAATTTGAGTCATAGTAATGTTATACCCTGCAGAACCAGCATATAGTGGAGAACTCAGTCTAAAAAATATTTGATATTTTTTTAATCTCCGATGTCTTTTTTCATGGTATTTTTTAAATGTCCAGTGTTGGTTATCAGAATTTTAGGGATATCTTTTTTAAGTTTGAATACATGTCAAAGCATAATTTTTAACAAAAAAAAAGAATAATATGCAGACTCACCTCACATTCCTGTTCTCTTGCAGAAAAGGATTCACTGTCGCCTTCTGTATCTGTTTCAGAGTCCTCTTCCAAATTTATCACACACGAATAAGGACACTGCTCAGACTGTTGTTCTGGAGTACAGTCTCCACTATTAACTTCAGTAGTGCCTTCAGTACTGATATTATTGATGAAGGGACAAGTGACAGAGCTCAACGTTGTAAAAGTTCTTGGAGGGCCATTCTCTGGACTGTCACTGATTCTGATTCCTAACCAAGGACATTCAGTTTTCTTTTCTGAACAGCTTTGTTCTGAAAATTCTTTTGGCAAGGCCGGAGACAAGTTTATTTGATATGCTGCATCTGTGTTGTAAACATCACTCCAAAATCCTTTTGCTAACTGTTCTGCTATCTCTCTCTCCACACTGCTTCGATGGCTAGGTGATGTACTATTCACATTTCCCTGCTCGTACAAATTAGATTTTGGAGTTGGATCCTCAGCAGTATTTTCACTTATTGGTTTGCAATTTTCGGTTCCCACAGCAATGGTAACTTTTTCAACTTCTGTATTGCTCTGCATACCACTTAAACTGCAGCATTGATCATATGCATTTAAGAAAGACGTGGAATAAAGTCCATGAGTAGCCACAGAAGAATTATGGTGGACAAAGTGAGAATCTATCTTTTCTGCTAAACATTCAGTACTCTTAACCAGAGGCGCTATTTCATTTGTGAACTCTTCTTTTCCATTTTCTTCCATTGCCACCTGATCATCTTCACATTTTGCATCTGAATGTACACCTCTACATTCAAGAGGTTTTTGTATAGCACCAGTAATATTTGATTCAGTCTGATGAATAGTTGTACCAGATGTTACCTGAATTTCATTAATACCAGGACTGGATTCTAAAGCAGGGATTTTATCAGTCTCCGAAGCTTTTTTAAATTTCCTGTATTTGGGGCAGAGGGATTGCACATTAAAAAACTGATCCTTTTCTGATACAAGGTCATGGATTTGATTAGAACTGTCTTGCAGTAGGGACACTGCTGAATTTTGTTCAGTATTGCATGTCTTCAGCTGAGAATTTTTAGCACATTCATTTTGTATGATTTCATTCTCCTCATCAATTTCTAAATCTCTAGCATCAACACTTCCCATTTTACTACACTCTTTCTGACAACTTGATTTATAGCATTTTGTTTTTGGATATTCCTGCTGTCCTGATTTATGATCCAGAAATCTAAATTTAAGGAACTGAAAACAAGATTCTTCGATGTCCTGTATTCCCAAGAATTCAGCACATTTGCAAACTTCAGCCACATTGTCTTTATCTAAAATAAGTTTGGAAGTATAAGCAAATTGAAGTAAAGGTTCAAATCCTTTCAGTGTAACCTGTTCAGGTGAAAAAAAGACATATGCATAATTATTAGAAAGTGATAAAAAGTTATGTATAAGAATATTTGTACATATAAAAATTAACGTGGAACTTTTAAAATATTGTTAAATATAATACAATATATTAATATTAGAAATGTCCAGAAATAAGGATAGATTTGGTCTTGGCCTGTTTTGTATAAGCTTAAATATAACTAAAACACTTTCATATTGCAGAATTGAATGACGCATATTTTTAGCCAATATTAGTATTGAGAAAGTCAAGACAGCAATCAGAGACCAAAACTTACAACAAAATGAATAATACATTTTTTATAGATTATTCCAATTAGAGATTGATCTACTCTGAACCTGGAAAATGAGTATGTTAAAGACTGTATGTAATATAATGTATAAACAGTAGGAAAATACAGCAGTGAGTAGATGTATTTACACTAAATTATAATCTGAAAGAAAACTTTTATAAAATCAGTACCTAATGCCTGAGAAACTGTTAAAGATATACAAAGCTATTTTAAATGCTTGTTAAACAGTTTAATTAAAAAACTACTTTTTATCATCTTTGATTAACTTGTGACAAAGCAAAGAAATATTCTGGCCAGATTCATGTTTTAATTCAGAAGGTTTTTAAAACTTACCGTATATAAAATTGAAACCAGAAGTTTTTCTTTTAGGACTATTGGACAAATAGCTTGAAAAAAAGTGTAACTTTGTTATTATATACTGTATGTTGACTGCAGCGAGAATTATATATGTGCAAAAATGGAAAGATTGATCAATTTCCACCATGGAAGAATAGATGGAAAAGCTGATAAAGTGGCAGAGATGGGAAAATTAATTGCTTTGATTAAAGAAAAGAATGCATCCAGTTTTGTTTCTACTTAGAAACTCCTTCTGAATTTTATGCAGGAAACAGAAAAATAAATCAAATTTTGATTTTGGGTTTTGATGATTAGTTTCTTGTTAGAGAAATGGTTGGTATTTCTCTCAATATATATAGTAAAAAATTGAGGTTGTAACTGTACTTTGCATTTTATTTCACTGAAAAAAAAGAAAGGCACTGCTTTTTTTTCTCTTCCTACCTTGCACTTCCTCCTCTTTTCTTTTTTCCTTCCCCATTCCCTTCTTATCTTTGTTTCTATTTGTATGTTACATAATAAACTCTAATAAAAATACACACACAAAAACCAAGATACTTAAAAAAAATTGCACTTGTTTTGAGGCTCTTCAGAATAGTTTGCCTTACTTCCGGTTCCGGTCTGCCCGATGGAGGCATTGTAACAGCGGTGCCCTAGGACACCCTACAGAGGCGTCCAAAGAGAAAGCGCTGTGGAAGAATGGACGGGATGGTGGTTCTGGTCCAGGAATCCACTTAAGCTTCCGATCTCTGGCAGGGAGATCGGCGTCTGGCACCATTTTGGGCAGACCAGAACGCAGCGGCTGTGACATCAAGCCGCGATGCAAGTAACATTGCAAAAGAAGAAGAAACAGAAGTCGAAATTTGGACTAATCATATTCATCCAGTCTGGTAAGAAGAATTAAACTTTATAACCTCTTGTGAAGTTTTCTGCCCAAAGAGAAGAGACTTTGTGAAATAAACCCCACAAAGATTAAGGAAAGGCAATCAAAATGTACGGGGGAATTAAAAAGATCAAGAAAAGGAATTAAGTATAGTGAAGGAAAAAAAATAACTGCTTGTATTAAATAATGAACAATTATGAAATTAGCTTGAGATAAATCCGGTTGATGAATTGATTCTGGTTGAATTGTGCTGAACTGTGTTTAAAGTCAAATTAGAAACTGCGGAAAAGGAAAGAAGGAAGAAAATAAGTGTCTATGCAGGAGTGCTTTGAAGAGGCTATTTACATATTGGAACAGTTGCAAAAAATTTGGGATGAACGTTGCTGTTTACAAGAGGAACAAGAGCTTAAGGAGAAACGATGGATTTGGAAATATGAAATATTTCAGATCAATAAATGAAGAAAAATAAGGGAAAAAAAGGATACCAACCAGAGATTAAGAGATAAAGAAGAAAGGAAGGTGAAAATTAAAATGAGAAAGGCAGAGAAATGGATTACCTTTTCAAAAAAAATTAAATTTCAAGAGACATTTTCAAGATAAGGGTCAAAGAGTCTGCATGGAAAAGATGGGGAGGAAGGGGAAAAAGAGAAATAGTAGAAAAGAAAAAGGAGGAATCAAGCAGAAATAGATATGAAAAGGAAGACGACTATATAGATGGTGGGATAAAGGAAAAAAAATAGAACCAGGAGATAAAATAATGAGGAATTTAGTCTTAAAAGTGTTGGAAAGGGAAAGAGTTAGAAGAGGCATAGGCTAAAACTAAGAAGGTTTTTCTTTTTTTCTTTTTTGGTGAAAAGGGTTGATGACAAACGGAAAGTTATAAGACCATGAAGAAAGAATCAGAAATTTTTGAAATAAGTTTATTGATTTGTTCTTATAAATGATAAAAGAAAACAGAGAAGATTATATAATGTGAAATGTTATGAAATTTATAAGGAATATAGTGATAATATATGTGTCAAGCCCTTCTACATTAGCCTGTTAACCAGATGAATAAACAATCCAAAACGAACAATAGTTATTTAAGGCTATTTATTTTCTAGGGAGCAGACTCTATAGGAAGGACAATCTATTGCAAGGTCCATGTTGAATCTGGGATTCTCTGGGAAGCTCTTTCCCACGGCCACAATCTGCATCCCTGCCTTCTCTCCTCATCACGTGCCCAGCCACATAGATAAGGCCCCAGCTGCAAGGCGATGCCCAACTCCGCCCCTGTCTGCCTTCATGGCAACTCAGAGAAGATCTGGGAGTTGACAGTATGATGTGTTAAAAATGTGTGCTTTATGTACTACAGATAATAAGGGTAAAATTTTATTTATTTATTTATTTATTTATTTCAACTTTTATACCGCCTTTCTCCCTGAAGGGACCCAGGGCGGTGTACAGCCATTTAAAAAACACTTAAGACATACAACAGATTTTAAGAGAAATTTAAAAATAATATA
>JANHFO010001999.1:35477-47285 GCA_032468095.1 Pareas carinatus | reverse complement strand
AGGCCTGTCGGTGGATTTTTCGGCCCCCGCGGAGCTATGGGATGCTTCTAAGCAGGCCAGCCGCCCATTCTACAGGTCTCCCGAAGCGCTGCGGGGGCTGAAAAATCGATCAACGGGCCTGGGGGACTCCTCCAGAGAGGCCTCCGGCCTTCATTAGAAGCTTCCCCCAGGCGCGCAGGTCGATTTTTCAGGCCCCACGGAGCTTCGGGAGCCCACTATACTAAGCCCGTAGCGTAGCGCAGGTACAAATAGCTAGTATAATATATACTAAAAGACAAAACAAAAAACCTAATGCTCAGTTTACCCAAACTTTGTTTAAGAGACACAATGCCATTTTAAAAAAATACTTTTTCTGTGTTCCTGAGCATTTGGTTTGCTCGTTGAGAAATTAGATGTATCCATTGTCCATGTAGTTTTTTCAATTTATGTCTATAGGTCATAGTTTTTCACAATCAATAAATGTACTGATTAGGGAGCAAATTGGAAAGATAGAAAAACCAATTTTCAGCTAGAAGGGGATTTCCTGTCATCTGAATATAAAACAATATTTGAAGTCAACCTGTACAAACCAGAGTACTGCTGGTTCCATCCAACAACCCTGACAACTCTTTCTAATACTAGTAGGTAAAATATATTGAATCATATATATCTTCTTGTTTTCAAATGTACTGCACTGTGAATCAATTCCTATAGCACACAAATTCATATTCTGGTTATGAAAAAGAAACACATTTCCATTAAGACTTTATTCCAGATATCCCCTCTTCCGTGGGTGAAAATAGGGAGACTAGCACATTGAACATCCATATTTTGTTTTAAATAGTTTATTCTAGATTTTTATAACTGAATGCCATCCAACAGCCCTACACAACATGGCATCAGATTGAAGACAGCTGATTTCTCCAATAGTTAATTAATGCCCATGAATAGCTTGCTCGTTTGCAAAAGCAAATCCAAGTTATTGGATGTAACATTTCAATTTATTCTTAATGCTTTGAATGCCAGCATTTCTCCAGATTTATAAAGGCCTTTCAAAATTATTGTACTGTAAGTAAAATCAGAGCAGGTGCTGCCTTGGCAGAGAAACATGAAACATTGGGAAAGTACACACCTTATGTTTATTGTTTATTTATTTCACTTCTAGAGTCATCCATTTCAACAAAAGACTCTTGGTCCTTCAATGCAAGTCACATGTTCCACATATTCACAGAGATAAATTCACTGAATTTTTATTTCACCTTAGTTAAACCATCAGATCAGTTTCTGACTCAGTGACAAACTCTTATTTGTGAGTTATGTAAAAGAAAACTTACTTTCTTTCTTCAAGCAGTGCAATTTCTTTTTTGACTTCATAGTATTCTTCTGCTATTTGGCAATGCTGTTTGAACACCTGCATAGATTCCTTTGAGTCATGGCAGGGAGGCAGGGGCTTTATGAACAAAGAAAAAAAAGTCTGAGATTTTGTATTCAAATGGATCCTTCAAAAATAGAATTTAAATGGAGATATCATTTGAACATTTGAACAAGAGGAGATGCTTTATTTGATATTTCTCTTGTGAAAAGGCTTACATTTCCCCTTCTAGATATAGGAACTGACCTTTTTTCAGAAAAAAAGTCATAACCTTCATTCAGAATAGCATTTTGTGCTTCATTTAATAAAACAGAACAAATATTAAAATAAGCAATGCAATTAGTACAACAGAAAATAAAGCTAAATAAAATAATGCATTATTAGAATCACATGTGACATGATTGCACAAAATCCTGTTTTCAAAAGTCGTACTTAGTAATTTAGTATGTCAAGTTAGGTGAATAATTAATGAGTAAAAGCTAACCATGTGGTTTTTTTAAAAAAATGTATTTAATTTAAAAAGTAACCACTCTTCTTCTTTCACTTCATTGTTATTTAGAAATGGTCATATTATGCCTATAGATATCTAAGTTTTTTCTGGTTACATCCCATTTTTTATTTTATTTATTCATTTATTTTTCACATTTCTGAACCACCTTCCTCTTTCAAAGAGTGGGAACAAATCAGTAATTTCTGTTTGTCCTATTGTCAATACGGGCCTCTCACTGCTTCTGGAGGACAGGAATGAGTGAATCCATCTAGAGTCATTGAGATTTGGGTGGCAGACAAGTTCAATACATAACAATAATAAATTATAGTTTGTTGCATAGCGAGATAGATGTTCAGACTTGATTTGGCATTTTTACCCAACTATCAAGTCCGTCCCAAGGACCTGGGATATACAAATGTTGTTTTATGCTGTTAAAGAAGATTTTTTCCATGTTGATCAGAATCAGAATTTTTATTTTGCCATCCCAGGACACCCAAGGAATTTGTCTTCAGTGAGCATGCTCAATACCTACATACATATATAACAAGGATACAATCAAGATACATTCATAGACAATGTGAATATATAAGCATAATCACGATCATTTGTATATATAGGCATAATCAGTTGTGTATATAAGCATAAGATACATTCATAGTCATACAGCTGGAAATCATAAATGTTGGAAAGTCTGCAATTGCAATTGATTTGAACAATAAACAAAATTATTGACAGCAGTAGTACATTTGGAGCTGGATTTCAGACTGGGAATTCAAAGTTTTGCAGTCATGAATGACCACCAAAGGGTAACAGGAGAGTGAATAGCAATATTTAGGCTCAGATTCAATATTTCAGCTGTCATGGATTAAAATGGTTAACTCAAGCATTCTTTCCTTTTTGCATCTCTCATTCTATTCAACATTAGAAACAGACACAACAAGTAAATGCTTATGTTCCTTCTTTTGTTTTTGCTTTGCTTTCTTCGATAGGATGACTGTTACTCTTACGTTTTCTTCTTCAGTTTGTTTCCTACAAGAAAAATAATGCTGTTTCTCCTTTTCCTTCTCCTTCTTGCACCATGAAGTAAAAAAGATCAAAGATGCAGACTTTCAATTAGAAGTGCAATTTCCTTAATATATTTTCCATATACTTTTGGATCTTAAACATCCGACAATAAATATCCTTGATTCTACTTATTTACATATGCTTTGTTAAGAGGACTCAAAGCCAGGGTTTCTCCATATTTTTCATACATTATATTCTCCAAGATGACTAGCAATTAATATTGTGGGATCTATTCCAGAAAGAGGGAAAATCTGTAAGAAATGTCTTATAATTATAAATAATAACAGTAAGAATTTATCATTAGCCCCTTTCATAGTGCTAAGTCATGATCAATGCATGAATATCATACTTATCACTACAGGTGAGATATATTTACGTTTAGAAAGAATTGTCTCTCTAAATTATGTTAAAAGAAATCTAATTTAGGTTTCTATATGTCTGCCCCATACATGAATGTTGTAAACACTAAGATTGTTTAATTTATTTATGAGTTTCTGTTTTAAAATATAGAGGTTTCCTGAGATAAAAGGTTGGGGTTGACATAAATGTTAAATTAGATCAATTAAAGATAAAAATGCTGCATTCACACATTAATTTTGGTTAGCGGTAATCTTGCTTTGCTGCTTCTGGATAGACAAGATTGTGTATATTCAAACCATGTGTTAAGATTCAATGTACTTTATAGATTCCACCAAAAGTTTAATTCAGTATCTAAATAATATAAAAATTCAGCCAATGTCTCTTAGAGTTTTTAAATGAATTGCTAAAACAAAACACATATTCTATAGATGTATCTTTTAACTTTAAAAAATCATATCTTATGATGTCATCTTTATGTTATCCCACTGCGACATGGTTTCCTTTTTCTCCTGTTCAGGTTTTGTCATTTGACACTTCCTCAATGATGCTGATGATGATGTGGTCAATGACTGGGTCTTGTCCAGGACTAATTGGGTACCTAGACTGGTATGAACATGCTGCCTTCCCATTATCCTGGGCACTGTTTTGCAGGACTGTTCTGGAACAATTCTTTCAAACCAGTCTTTTGCTCAATAGCTCTCAGGTTTCTGAGCTAATTATTGATTAATTGCACTGAGATGATCAATGAATAGACTATTGACACCTGACAAGACATCTTTTGCCCCTTCAAAAGCCCTTCTACTAATCCACTGAGGCACTTAAGCTATTCCAATCACATGGACTGGTTTATGAAATTAGAGATTTGGCAAGGAAGAGGCCATCCCACCAAACCTTGGCATGTTTCTGTGGATGCATATGCAATCCTATTCCAGAATAGCCAACATTACTGTTATAGATGATCAGTATTTAAAAATAGTGCTAATTGCAGAATAATGCCAAACCTGTCTTTAAAATGCTAAACTTGTATTTCCCTTTGAACATGCCCACTGTAGACACACATCAAAACTTGCCGGGCCTGACTTCCAGTTTGTGTTGTGATGGTATGAGTTGAAGAAACCAGAGCTCCAGTTTCCAAGTCTAATTTCATCTTGTTTGGGGATCTCAAGGAATCTGAAAGTTGCCTCATAGAGGTGATGAAGAGAAGGGGCACCTCAGAAGCCCCGGCCAGGCAGCAGTCTGTCCAGATAAACTGAGGATATCTTCAGACAAGTGAGAGAAAGACTGCCTGTATGTAGGCAGCCCAAGTTGCAGACAACCGGGAAAAACAGCAGAGTCACAGCATAGTGGAACGCTATAAAATGGAAGAGAAATGTTAAGGAATACAGAAAAATACTAAATAACAGATCACGATTATTTTGGGTTAACTGAATAATTTTAAATAAGAAAGATTTTTGACATTTGTATGAGATAATCTTTTGTTAAAAAGAAAATATAGTGGGAAAAAGAGAGAGACATCTAGTGGTGAGAAGATGCACTACAATAACCTTGGAAAACACCGGTTAAAATCAAGCATATCTGACTCTTTACTATAAGAAGACTTATAACAACATCTAGTTTCAGCCAAAGTACTGAAGCAAAGAAATGGAAACTGCAATACAACGTATTAAAGAATTAAGACAATGGAGTCATGAAAAAGGAGTTGAAATGAAACTCGAGGGACAAATTATTGTCAACACTGAACAGAAAATCCAAACCATGAAAAATAAGCTAGAAGAATCTGATAAGATACTCTCAAGGAATACAAAATACAGGAAGAGGAATAAACTGTTCAGGAAAGTTTATAAAAGATTTTAAAAAAACAACGAGAGATGAGAAACTAAGAGCAAGAAATGAGTTATTTTTATACACAGACAAGGAGACTGAAATGTTGAAACAAACTTAAAAAAACAAGAGAAAATCAAGGACAAAATTATTTCATGTTGACTAACTTAAAAGTTAAAGAAATAAATTACGGAGGGTTAACCCCAGAGGGATCTTAATTAATTGGGATAATATTGGAAAAGAAGTACAATGTAGACCAGATAGAAAAGAACAAAAAGGGGCGGTTATTGTGTGTGGTAAATAAAAATTTACATGAAGAGGTATTGGATAAAATAATTCTTGTATGTCTGATTATAAAGAATATTGAGAAAATGCGACATTTAGATGAAATATTTTGATATATGGGATTTATTTTATGAAGAGTATAAGAAATAGTTTAAAATACTAAAAACTGAATAGAAAAATGAGAAATTTACAGATTTTTAAACATGAATTCTAAATAAAAATATTTTATGAATGGTATGAAATTGAGGGCATTTGCAGATGATTTGGTTGTCACACTAACTCAACCTCTAGTGTCGGTGGTATATCTGATGGATTTAATTGATCAATATGGGAAGGTATCGGGATTTAAGGTTAATCGATATAAGACAAAGATGCTTACAAAGAATATGAATACATCTCAGAAGGAAGAATTAATGGAAATTACAGGATTTGAAATAGCACAAAAAGTAAAATATTTGGGAGTATATATTACAGCTTCAAACGCAAAATTGTATAAGAACAATTATGAAATGTTATGGTTAAGGGTACAAAAGGATTTGGAAAGTTGGAAGATACATGAGAAAGAATTTGGGTGACTAATGTAAAATTTACACAAGCTCAAAACTGAAGGGAAAATTTCTATAAGATGTTTTATAGATGGCATATGGACTCTAAAAAGTTAGTGAACATGTATCCAGATCTACAGGTAGTGCAGATTACTTGACACTAAGTGTTGGAGATGTGAATGCGAAAATGTAACATACTTTCATATTTGGTGGACTTGTAAAAAAGTTAAAGCATTTTGGATAAAACTCTGGTGGATAATGCAGGATATTTTGAAAAAAAAGGATAAAATTTATTCCACAATTTTTTTTATTGGGTATAACCACAGACTGTTCAGTAGTTGAAAATAAATTGATTTTAAATTTAATAACAGCGGCAAGACCTTTGATCGCGCAGTACTGGAAGAAGGAACAATTATCTACTATTAAAAAATGGACATTAAAAGTAACGAACTTAGCTGAAATGGCAAAAAATTCAGCATATTTGAAAGATTGCTCTCAAGAAAGATATCTACAAGAATGGAGAAGATGGATTGTTTATATACAGAATAAATATCAGATCAAGAAGTATTATATAGCTTATGAATGAATAGAGTAGAGGTTACAAACATATTTGTATTTTGTGGTGTAAAAGGGGAGCTAAGATTGCGATGGTTGGGGGGGATTGCGAAAGGCCTTGCGGGGTAAATAAAGATGGACAGGCTAAGTGGTTCATCTTGGAAAGGGGAAGCTTGACCTAGCTTGATGTCTTTAAACATTTCACCTTCTTCCTCTGGACTAAAATGGTAGAGGAACTCTGTTATAATTAGAACAAAACACCTACTTCAGAGGTAAGAAAGTTTTGGCAATGGGGCCGATGGAATCAATGCCATAATTCCTGATAGGAGAAAGGGAAAATTCCTCCTAACCTTAAGGCTTCGAAAGCCTCTCTTTCTATTGGTACAAAGGATCTGAATGCACCCGGTTCTTTAGCCATCTTATTGGGATGCAAAGAACTTTTGCAGGATTTGATAGAAGTCCAGGCAGCATCCAGGACCAGCAGCCTCTTAAGAAGTTGACTTCATGATTTATGACATTTGGGATGAGGAGTGAGAGGGAAGCTGAGAGTGGGTTGCAGGGGCATCGAAGGCCAACATTTCTTCCAGTTCATGGGTAAGAAAGCCAAAGTGTTTTCTGTTAGGACGGATGGAAGCCCTCTATTCAGTTTTCCTAACTCAAGTCAACTGTGCTGGAGTGTTCTGGGCACCTGAGTGAGATGACATCTGGCCCTTGAGACAATATAAATAGGGTAAATATATGCAACCAAGATGTAGTGCGATTGGTTCATTTACTGCAGAGTATCCAGGAAGGGCTCACTGCAGTGGACTGGTGTCCTAAATGGATGTGAGCCATTCTGCTTGTGCTTTTCCTTTTTCTGCGTTGTCCTCTCTAGCACCTTGCTGCTTCTTGGTAGGCCTTTAACAGGTAATATGTAGAGAGTCTACTTTTATGAGAAATGGGTGGGGAGGGGGTGGAGATTCCTCAAACTCTGGATAAAAATGAACAGCAATGTTCTGGGTCGGGAATCCCCATTCAAAAGGCCCTCTTTTAGGAATTCTCAGTCTCTTTTCCCTGCTGGCTAAAGAAGAATTGCCACTGTTGTGTATTGAGGGTCAGACAAAGGATGGATGAACAGTAACTTCTTTATTCTACATCATAGTACGGACTCGAGAAAAATGACCTGCGTTCACTCCTTTTAAATCTACCCACCTGGCCACACATAGCCAATCATTGTCCGGAGTTTTCACATGGTTGGGTGAAGGTATGTCCACCCCGCACCTAAGTTTGTCTCATCCAATCTAGGAACTAGCTTTTCCCACGGTTGGGATGGGGGTAACTGCACATGGTTCCATCTGCTTCCCTGCGTGTGCAATGTAACAATCAATGACACAACACTCTTTCCCACCCAAAAAAATGTGGTTGCTTCCCCCTTAGTTTCCTTTACTCATCGTTCATCGAAGAACTGTGGTCTCCGCCACACTCGTCCAGATCTTCACGATACCATGGCCAACTCTGCTTGTCCCTGCTTGCTGTGGTGGCAGGATCTCTCCTCAGGCCTGCCGGCTCTGTGGTGGTTGATGGTCTGGTGGCCTCTCTAGTCCTCAGGTGAACAAACAGCTCCAGAGGCTGTGGCCCATGAAAATAGGCTACGCTGCAGCCGGGCTGCGTACCGGGGTTTCCCTGATCCTGCTGTTACTCAGCCATCATCTCAGCCTCCTCCTCTCTCAAGTGTTCCAGTTCCATTCTGTTGGACCAGTCCCACAGCAAGTCTGGCTGAGGTTCGTCTACTGGCTCGATCGACCACGCTTCCGGTGTGCGACCAACTTTGGCACAGAGTTGATCAGCATGCCTCCGTGCTGTTTGACCATCCCGCCACATGACTTCAGCGGCCCTCTCACCTGTGTAATTACAGCTTCTTTCCAGGGAGGTCCATCTCCACAATTCCTGGCCCAGACTCTTGCTCCCATTCCAAATGTTCTAGGTTCCTCTTCGGGTTGCTGTCTCAGTGCCTGTGGAACCCTGTCCGGATGAAAATGATCCATTTTTGTTGTCATTTGCCTCCCCCAGCTCAACTCTGTCGGGCTCCTCCCTGTCGCTGCCCAGGGGTTGGAGGGTTGACTCAGTAAGAAAGTTGTGATTTTACTGTGCCAATCCACTCTGGCTAGTTTTTTTAGTGTGCTTTTGGTTGTCTGGACAATTCACTCCACTTGTCTGTTCGAAGCTGGTTAGAATTGTACTGGTGTTTTGTGTTGGATTATATTTTCGCTCAAAAATTTCCTAAATTCCTTCAACCCAAATTGTGCCCCATTGTCTGAAACTATTGTATCTCAAAGTCCATGTGTCATGAATAACTTCCACAACTCTCTGATGGTTTATGCACTTGTCATATTTGTGACCGATGTGACTTCCAATCACTTGGAATGACTGTCTACTGCAATAAAAAACAATTGTCCTTGGAACGGGCCAATTCATAGGCGATATGAATTCTTGACCATGATGATCCAGTATCTTCCCATCTGTGTGTGGGGGACCTTGGACATTTCTGGTTTATTAGCCTATTGTCTATCTATGTGTGGTGGTCTATTCCCGGCTGGGTCAAGAGCCAGAAAATCACGACATCCAAATGAGGTCAAATCAGAGAGTAGTTTCAAAGCCAGGCTGGGGTCAGGAACACAGAGAAACAAACAGAGTTTATCCAAAGTTCAAAGAAGGCCAGATCAGAGTTCATCCAAAGTCCAAAGAAAGCCGGGTCAGAGTTTATCCAGAGTCCAAAGAAAGCCGAGTCAAATTCAAGAAACAGGAATCCAAGGTATTCAAGTCATGCAGTTACTGGATCTAATTGTCTACTTACCGTCTCATTTCAAGCCTCCGTAGAGGGTGGGGGCCATCTGCCACACACCCAGTGACACCTAACCTGCAGAGAGCTTACTGTCTCTCTCTCAGCCTCTCTGTGAATTCTCCTGCGCGTTCTGGCATCTAATAGATCATCTCCAGCTGTGACAGCCTCTGGCTCTACGCCAGCATCTGCATCCTGCTCGTTCTCCTCCTCCCTTACTGAAACTGGCAAGGCAGCTGTGGGGGAGGGCAGATGAGCCAAGGGTGAAACAGCCAGAGCAGAGGGCCCCTCGCCCACCAACTCATCATCTGAGTCCTCATCATGCAAGTGAGTCCTGGACGAAGACCGAGGCACAACAGTATCTCCTACTGCAGGCCCCTTCCCCCAGGGCCATTGATCCAGATGCATCTGCGTAGGGCATCAAGTGTGGAAGTCACGGACCATCTCCGGCTTGGAGATCTGATCGGTGTCCTCCCAGGGAAAGCCCCTGGTCCATGCCCCTTCAGGCGATGAGATACTGAAACCACCCTTTCAGCCAGAGACAGTTGCAGATTCTGTGGACCTGCCAGGCGGAGTTGCGCTGTGAGGGAGACGGCAGACATACTGGCAGCCATAACACACAATAGGGCTGCACCGACATCAGTAATAACCAGTGAAAGACAAGTGCTGGTTGTGACCAGGGCCTTGGCAGCCCCCATGAAGAGAGTGCAATGTGGCCCTTGCTCTTCCTGGAAACTTTGTATGCACCCTCCATAAACAAAGGAGTACTTTTAACAAGTACTGCTCTTGTATTATATTCCAGTCTTCACCTCACAATCGTTGCACAATCTATTATAATGCCAGTGCTCACGTATGAGCACTTGTTTTGAAATTGTAGCTTAAACTTTGGTCAGCTTAATGAGAGTGCAACCCAACTTTCCACAAAAGATGCAATAAATGCCTAAATTCTGAATTAAGCATAAAGATAGCAATATCATAGGACCGGATATCCTAGGGTGTGTGTGCATCGATTGGTTGACTTATTTTGTGGCAACAAGTGATTTTTTTTCTGCTAGTGACCACGTAGTTTTTATCCATGATTACCTATCACTAACCTGGCCTTTCAGGCTTCCAACAACAGAATGGGACAATTGGCACCAGCCTGGCAACCTCAAGAAAAGCCCCTTGGATTTCTGGAAAGACCTTTATGGCTTGCAGTGGAAGATGACAACATATGCAGGGCCTTTCCAACTAATCCTCACCTCCATTGGTGTAACTTTCTCTGGCACAATTATGGGGTTGCACTTCTTATCCTCCTTCTCAGCTTTCACCCCTCTCCTGGGTTGAGTGGCACTCTGTGTAAAGAGTTCAGGGCCCCTTAAACACAAATCTTTAGATGACTATACATCCTCTTTAAGGCTTTCAAATTCACTCTTTCTGCTGGTGCCAGTGCTGAATGCTCCTTAGACTTTAGTTGTCCTGTTGAATTATCAGCATCCTCTTTATTAAAAGCATTTGACATTAAAGCATTTAACGAGTGGAAACCAATCTCTTCGTAGATAAAGGGCCACAGAGAAAAAGCTACAATCAGTTCTGAAACCAAGCCATCTTGTTCACACATCATGCCATTACATTTTATTTAATAACTAGCTTCTGATACCTGTGCTACGATAATTAAATTTAGCTCGCTCTGGATCAGCTCTGGTGCCTCTCCTATCTCCCCTGTAGCACAGATTCTCCTATCTCCTCAGCTCTCGCTCTCTCTTCTCATTTCTTCCCTCAGCCACCTTCCCTCACTGTGCTGTCACCCTCCTTCCTTTCTTCCACTTTGTTCCTCTCTCCCTCTGGTCACTAATTGCTTTTCATTCCTTTCTCAAAAAGTCCACCCCTCGCTGTTCTCCTCCTCCGCTTTCGCTCTTTCTCTCCCCTTCTGTGTCTTTCCCCCTTCAACGTCTTTGTTTTCTTTTTTTGCTCTGCGATTCTTCCTCCTTCCTTCCATCTCTCTCTCTCTGTCCCTTCTCTCCCATTCTTTTCTTCCTTATTTATTTATTTATTTATTTTATTTATATCCCGCCCTTTTCTCGAAGGACTCAGGGCGGCTTACAGGCAACTTAAAAACACAAAACGCATGAACACTAAAAACATGTTAAAAGAATTAAATAAGGCCTGAAATTAAAAAAGGGGAGCAGTAAAATTATTTCCCAGACATATTAAAATTTAAATGCAGGAGGACACTGTGCGGCTATCCCAAGCCCGCTTGATGGAACAGATGGGTCTTCAGGGCACAGTGGAAGGTCCGAAGGTCAGCAATCACTTGTATAGCAGGGGGGAGGTCATTCCAGAGGGTGGGTGTCGCCATAGAGAAGGCTCTCCCCCTGGGGGCTGCCAACCGACATTGTTTGACTGGCGGCACCCTGAGGAGGCCCACTCTGTGGGAGCGTATGGGTTGGCGGGAGGTATCGATGGGTAGAATGTGGTCCTGCAGGTAACTGGGCCCTATGCCATGGAGCGCTTTAAAGGTGGTTACCAACACCTTGAA